>JAWRVF010001081.1:0-112988 GCA_036785485.1 Physcomitrellopsis africana
ACCTTAGTAAATATATTACCCGCACCCGCAGACCCCCATTCTCCACGTGTGCTTTTTAAAAATCCTGGAATCCTTCTTCAGTATCAAGAGAGGGTTTTCACGTAATTGATCTCTATGCCTCTTGCTTTCTGGCTTCACTGTAAGGAATTGTACTGAGTTCCTTCCATCACAACTTCGAATCCTTGCATAGTGAGATCCATCATCTAGCACTTTAGTTTCCATTCTTGAAGCTGTAATATATGGTTGACCAAGAATAATTGGATATGTGCCACGATCTTGAACAAAGAAATTCTGCTCTACTTCCACATTTCCAATCCTTGTCTTCACTGCAGGACATGCTCCAAACAACCCTCCCTTTTCATTGTTCGCAGCTCTTAATATCCACCCATGATTGGTATCTATAGGCCATTTTCCTTTCTCATATACTGCCTTAGACATGATATTAATCTCTGAGCCATGATCTACCAAAGCATGGATTGTTTCATTCAAATTTTCAAGCTTAATCTGAGCTTCTGTAGTAGCTCTAGCCCAATAAGGATGAGAAAATCCTAAAACCTTTGCACCCTTTTTTCCATCACCATCATCAAAAGTGGCATAAGCATATACCTTTGCTTCTTTTTTCTCCATGTTGTGGGTGGTATCCTCCTTCTTCTTTTGAAGTTGAAGAGAAAACATGTCTAAAACCTCCTCTTCTAAATCAATAGGCATACCATCATTTACATCTTTTTCTTCAATCCCTTGACTCACCTTATCATCCTCCACAATCATAATTCTTTCAAGGCTTGACTTACATTCAATAGAAAACACTTGGCCAATCTCTTCCTCCTCTTCTTTAGTTAAACAAGTGTCAATGGCACTTGTCATCACTGTCTCTACTGTCATTTGGCGTTTTCTTTTGATAATATCAATAATCAACTCATGGAAGTCTTTCTTTGCAATTCCTAAGACCTCCCGTAAGGTAAATTCAATTTTTGCATCCAAAATCCGTCCTTCCAATACTCCTTTCAAATCAATAGAAGTTTCAATATCAGATTGAAGCTTATAAGTAAGGCCTTTGGTTTTACCTTTTTCTATGTCCTTCTTCTTGTCCTTACCCTTTTCCATGTTATCTTCCACCCTTTGCTTTGGAGTTGATGCCTCCTTTGATTGTGAAGATGAAAGGGTATTTTGTGGTGGTTGATTTATTGTTGGGCCTTCTTTTGTCCTTTCTCCTGTACCACCACCTTTTCGTGTTTGCTTCTTATTTATTGGTTCTTCATCTTCATCTTCTACATTCCTTCCTCTCTTTACTTCCACATAGACATTTTGAAAGTCTTCATTCTCCCTTTCCTTGTCTAAAAAAGCTCTGATGCTAATTGCATCAACTAGATCATTCCATCCTGTTTTCTCTCTAATGGCCTGAGCTCCTCTAATCATAGTCTCATGATTCTCAGGATATACAGCTTCAATATTATTTTCCCAGGCCACAATTTGATAAGAATCTGCATTACCTGAATCTCTTGACTTAGGCTTCATCATTCGATCTTCCATTAACTTTTTCATTCCACCTTTGGCAAAGTTAGTATCCAAAGGAAAATCTGTAGATGCATCTCTAATCCTTCCATCTTTGAAGGTAATGATGCCTTTCTTCATGGCATCAGCATATGATTCACAATCACTACGTTTATGATCAGAATCATCACACCAAATGCACCTCATGACATATCCCCTCTGTCCTCCAGAAGTTTGAGAGATACTTGGCTTTGTACTTCTTTTTAAAGCACTCATCTCCACTTTCAGCTCCTTCAATCCCTTCACCAATTCCTCTAGAGTGTCCTCATCCAGAGCCTTACCCTTTGAAGAGTTTGATGGTATCATTGAAGATGTCCTTGTAGTTAGTGGTGTTGAAGCTTCCATCTTTATTCCATATCCCCTAGCCTTTACCCGCTGTTGCTTTGCAATAAGACTTACTGCATCCTCCAATTGTCTCCAATTGGTACTAAAACCTCCTTCAGCTGCTCCATCTTGAAGAAGAAGTAATAGTCTATCCTCCAAAGCTTCATTTGCAGCTTGTAGAAATAACTCTGATTTTCTCACTTCAAGAATCCTCTTCTCTGTTAATGAGAGTTGTCCAAATTTCTTTTCAAATTCTCTTAACAATTCACTTGGTCCCATATTGTTACCTGGTTGTTGTTCCACCCAATCAAAGAAATTCCTTTTGGACATCCTTTCTTCATCTTCATCAAAAAACTCATCTCGAAGCCTCTCTTCAAATTTAGCCCAAGTAATCTCAAAATTATTTTGATGAAGATGTTTCACCTTATCTCTGATCTCTGGTACAACTGCCAAGTCAAATGTCTCTATCATCTTCTCCTCTGAAATTTGATAGATTTCCATCTCACAAGTATAATTCCTTAAAAACTTTGAAATGTTCTTTCCATTGAATCTTTCATTCTTAGAAATAACAGCTTTCAAAGCTTTTGTAGCTCCTTGTCCAGCTGCATTGGCAACTTGTTGTCCCATAAACATTTGCATGGCCCTAAAGAACTCCTCTGCAAAGTTTTGACTACCTCCTTGAGCTTGACTACTACTGGTTCTATTATCCCCCATCTTGCCTTAAAAATCTTGAAGCCTTAGAGCTCTCTCAGTGGAAGCACCAAATGTCGTGGTGAGAGTCTTAGCCCTAAGAAACACTGGGTCTTTTGTGCCTCTCGTTTCTTAAGTGCAAGAAGAGATTCATAAAGTTCATAAAACTGAAGATTTTACATAAAAACATACTTTATTAATCTTGCCATATTCTGCCTTTAAAAACCCGCCTTCAAATTTGCCCATAAATCCTAGGATATCATATCAATTGAAGCAAAATTTGAACACAAAGTACTTAAGGAAGTAAAGAAGCAAACCCCATAATCCTTTTGATTATAGCTCATGTGGTTGGAGAGAACCATGTTGTCAAAGAAACCCCTCCATGCTGCCTTTGATTCTGGACCCCCTTTGCTTCACACCTTCATTGCTCCTCATTATCAAAACCCCAAGTATTGAAATTTGGTAGGCTTGTTGCTTGCTTTATGTTGTAAACATCCTCCAATTTTTGCTCCAAAACTCCTCTTGGAAATAGAGTTATAGACTCTACTCTCCTCCTTTAATTCTGTCTTCTACCAACTCTGGATCCGACTACAAATTTCCTCATAATTCTTTAACCATAACTCCAATAGCAATCAGTTTTTTACACAACTTAATAGACTCATATATCTACAAACCCCAACAAATTTTACTCAAAATGCTACTTTGATCACAAAGATATGCTCCCCCAAACTTCACTGACTTAGAAATAGACCCCTATCACTTTGAAAGAGCATAACATTTTTTTTATAAGATAAATGAGTATCAAACTTACCCTCATCTCTTTCTTAACTTGCTTAGATCACGTCTATCAAATTTCACACTCAAATTCACTCCCTAACTTCATTCATACCCAAAAAAACCCACACACACACTCTGCCCATACAAACCCCAATTCTGCTTTCACTCTATTTCTCTTTTCACCTACATCCGGTTACAATTTCACTCATAACTCTTTGCTCAAAGATCATATTGACTTAAGATTTTGATTCAAAGTAGTAAACTCAATAAGAAACACAACCCCAACAAATTTTGCCTCTAAAGTCCAAATGGTTCTCAAGAGCCGAGGCCCGAAATTTAGTAAACCTCACTGCCCTAGTCTTAAACACCTGCAACTTTGACGACTCATATCTCCCTTGATACTTAACCAAAAGACATAAAAATTATTTCTATATGTTTCTTATCTTGTCTACTACAAACCCACAAAAAATTTCACTTAAAATCCTCTCTAAGCTTCTTCTACACACAAAAACGTCTACTGCCTATCAAAAGGAAACCCTATCTCTCCAAAAAGAACCTCTCTTCTTCTTCACGACCCCCTTCTTGTCCTCCCGGCCTGGTCTTCCTTCTTCCCTTGGTCAAAGAGACACCTCAGCCATATCTTTCCACCTCTTCAATCCTTTCTTTTGGATTAATTTGAAGGAATCTCACCTTTTGAGGTAAATTTCTATTCTACCTTCTTACTACCATTTTTTTTTCTATCCACTTCTCTTCTAATTTCAGCCCACAACATTTAAGTTTAGATCTAAAATAGAAGAGAATAAAGGTAAAGTAGATTTAAGATAAAATAGAAAAAAAATCTAATAAGTAGAAAAAACAATTAAGATTAGATTAGAGATAAAAGAGAAAGAACTACATCCTTCACTGCCAAGTCAAAGAAGCTTGTGTGGTTAAGTTCTTAGCTACTTTGGAGTTGTCGTGGATTTGAATCCACTTGACTTCACTGTAGAAATCCTTGGCTTCATGACTTGGTACTGCTAATGGGAATTTCAGCAAGAAATTAGTAGTTTGGCCTACCTATCATCCCTGAGCTTGTGATAAATATTATAACCTTCAAGATAATGTGGTTATAACCACAACCCTCTTTCTTTTTCATCCTCTCTTCTTCTAATCTTAATCTTTTTATTTTACCACATTCCTTTATATCTTTCACACTATGTTTTAATTTACAACATTTATTAACGTATAAAGCCCCTTACTCCAGAAGAAAGAAAGCGACGTATGGAGGAAGGACTATGCTTGTATTGCGGAGAGCAAGGCCACACAGTTAGAAGCTGCCCCAAGAAGCAGAATCGACGCATTGTGAAGACCAGAGGTGCGATTATATAGGAAAACGAAGATGCCCAGCCACAATAGGAATCGTGCGGCTGGACAATTCAATACCACAACAAAAATCAAGTTCCACTCTTTCTTCCCAGCCTGCTAGTTGTTTTACAATCCCTTTGTCTTTTGGTCCTCAGAAAATCAAAACCCTAGCGTTATTAGATTCAAGAGCATCTGCTTGTTTCTTAGACGAAGAATTTGTTAAGCGCCATAAGATCCCTCTAGTATTGAAATCCAAACCCGTACACGTAGAAGTAATAGATGGAAGACCCTTATTGTCCGGTAGTGTCACCCATGAATCAGAACCTATAGAAGTTGCATTTAAAAACCATAGTAGTTTTGTTATTTTTAATATTATTAGAACCCCGTCAAACCCTGTCATTCTTGGTCTTTCCTGGTTAGAGAAGCATAATCCATCTATCGATTGGAGGTTGCGAAGAATGACGTTTCCCATAGATTATTCTAAAAGTAAGCCTATTAAAAGGTCTAGAACAAAAAAACCATTATTCCTTGGAGCAAGAGCGTTTGTAAGGTCGTCCAAGGAAGGTACACCATTTGTCATTTATGCAACACCGATTAGCGACGAGAAGACTTCGACAACAAGTATACCGGAGCAGTATAAGGACTTTGAGGACGTATTTCAAAAGAAGAACGCTGAAATGCTACCGGAGCATCGACCATACGATTGTGCCATAGACTTACAAGAAGGAACACAACCACCTTTTGGCCCAATCTACAACCTATCGCAGACGGAGTTGGCAGAGCTACGGAAGTACATCGACGAGAATCTAGCCAAGAATTTCATTCGCCATTCAAAGTCGCCAGCCGGGGCACCGATCTTATTTGTGAAAAAGAAGGACGGCTCGTTGCAGATGTGCGTAGATTATCGAGGCCTCAACAAGGTGACGAAGAAGAATCGTTATCCGTTACCCTTGATCTCCGGTCTTTTGGAACAACTTAGACGTGCAAAGATCTTCACAAAGATTGATCTAAGGGGAGCTTACAATCTTGTGCGTATCAAGGAGGGAGACGAATGGAAGACAGCTTTCCGTACAAGGTATGGCCACTTTGAGTATAATGTCATGCCTTTTGGCCTCACCAATGCTCCGGCCGTTTTTCAACACATGATGAATGACATTTTTCGAGAGCACCTTGACGACTTCGTTGTCATCTACTTAGATGACATTCTGATATTTTCCAAGAACGAGGAAGAGCATGAGAAACATGTTCGTCTGGTCCTTGAAAAGCTACGCCAGCAAGGACTCTACGCCAAACTAGAGAAATGCTTATTTCACCAGACTGAGATGGAGTTTTTAGGATTTATCGCGACTACAGAAGGTTTGAAGATGGATCCCAAAAAGGTAGAGGCAATCGTGTCTTGGGAAGTTCCGAAGACAATTCGAGATGTGCAATGCTTTCTTGGTTTTGCTAACTTCTATCGGATCTTCATCAAGAATTATTCCCAAGTCGCTGCCCCGCTCACTCGGTTGACATGCAAGGACAAGCTCGAATGGGGACCTCAAGCGGAGAAAGCATTCCAAGATCTTAAGTCGGCATTTACTACAGCTCCAATCTTGGTACACCCTGACTTTGCAAAGGCCTTCTACTTAGAGACCGATGCTTCAGATTTTGCTTTGGGAGCGGTGCTTTCACAGATGGACGTAGACGGGAAGCTCCATCCAGTTGCATTCTATTCGCGGAAGTTTTCTGCTGCCGAGATCAACTATGAGATCCACGATAAGGAACTCCTTGCAATAGTGGATTCCTTTCAAGAGTGGCGACACTTCCTTGAAGGAGCTGCACATCCAGTGACCGTATACACGGTGTCGTGGTGAGAGTCTTAGCCCTAAGAAACACTGGGTCTATTTTGCCTCTAGTTTCTCAAGTGCAAGATGAGATTCATAAAGTTCATAAAATTGAAGAATTTATATAAAAACATACTTTATTAACCCTAACATATTCTGCCTTTAGAAACCTGCCTTCAATTTTGCTCATAAATCCTAGGATATCACATCAATTGAAGCAAAATTTGGACACAAGGTACTTAAGAGAGTAAAGAAGCAAACCTCATAAACCTTTTGATTATAGCTCATGTGGTTAGAGAGAACCATGTTGTCAAAGTAATTCCTCCATGCTGCCTTTGATTCTGGACCCCCTTTGCTTCACACCTTCATTGCTCTTCATTAAAGAAGACCTAAGTGCTGAAATTTGGTAGGCTTATAGCTTGTCTCATGTTGTAAACACCCTCCAAATATTGCTCCAAGAGCCTTCTCCAAACTTGAGTTATAGGTTCCATCCTTCTTCTTTAATTTTGCCTTCTAACAACTCTGGATCCGACCACAATTTTCCTCATAACTCCTCGAATATAACTCCAATAGCAATCAGTTTTTTACACAACTTAATAGACTCATATATCTACAAATCCCAACAAATTTTACTCAAAATACTACTCTGATCACAAAGATATGCTCCCTCAAACTTCACTAATTTGGAGATAGACCCCTGTCACTTTGAAAGAGTATAACATTTTATTTATAAGACTAATGAGTATCAAACTTACACTCATCTCTTCCTTAACTTACATAGATCATGTCTATCAAATTTCACACTCAAATTCGTCTCCTAAATCTCTTTATACCTAAAAAAACCCACACACATGCACTGCCCATACAAACCCTCAACCTTGCCTTCACTCTATTTCTCTTTTCATTCAAACCGGTTACAATTTCACTCATAACTCTTTGCTTAGAGGTCATATTGACTTGAGATTTTGATACAAAGTAGTTAACTCTATAAGGAACAAAAACCCAACAAATTTCGCCACTAAAGTCTAAGTGGTTTCCAAGAACCAAGGCCCGAAATTTAGTAACCCTCTCTGCCCTAGTCTTAAACACCTGCAACTTTTACGACTCATATCTCCCTTGATACTTAATCAAAAGACATGAGAATTGTCTCTATGAGTTCTATATCTTGTCTGCTACAAACCTACAAAAACTCGCACCTAAAATCCTCTCTAAGCTTCTTCTACACACAAAAACGTATACTGCCTATCAAAAAGAAACCCTATCTCTCCAAAAAAAACTCTCCTCCTACTTCTTCACGACCTCTCCTTGTCATCTCCCTCCTGGTCTTCTTTATCCTCTTGGTCAAAAAGACCTCTTAGCCCATGTCTTTTCCACTTCCTCAACCTTTTTCTTTTTATTAACTTGAAGAAATTTCACTTTTCAAGATAAATTTCCATTGTATCTTCTTACTACTAATTTTCTATCAACCTTTCTTCTAATCTTAATCTTTTTATTTTAATGCATTCTTTTATGTTTTCACACTATGTTTTGATTTACAACACGACAACGGATCACAAGAATTTGGAGTACTTCATGACATCTCGAGTTTTAAATCGTCGTCAGGCTCGATGGAATATGTCGCTTTCCAGATTTGACTTTGTTATTACTTATCGGCCTGGGAAGCAACAAGGACTCTCCGATGCATTATCGAGGAGATCATATCTTGCGCCGAAGGTTGGAGAAGCAGCGTTCGATCAACAGTGTGCAACATTGCTGAAGCCAGAGCATTTTAGGATTTGCACCGCTTCCATGCCAATTGATACCGATTTCCTCAATCAGGTACGCGCCGCGACTCTTGAAGATTCTATAGCCGTGGATATCAAGCAGCGCATTGATAACGACAAGTTCAAGGTTGAAGAAGATCTTTTATACTTTGAAGAGCGATTGTATATTCCAAAAGGACCAACACGACTCCGAGTTCTTCAATCTCACACGACTTCTTCCGAAGCTATGGACATTTCGTCTGGGTACATTCTGGAGTTTATCTCCCGATTTTCGTATTCTAAATGCCAGTTACGCGAAGAGTTTGTCATCTCTTGTGACATTTGTTCAAGATCCAAGAGCCCTCGACATCGCCCTTATGGTCTTCTACAGCTACTGCCTATTCCGCGTCGACCATGGTCTTCAATTTCTATGGACTTCATCACAAACTTGTCGTCATCAAATTCATTCGATAGCATCTTTGTTGTGGTGGATCGGCTTACAAAGATGGCACATTTTGTCCCTTGCAACAAAATATCTTCAAGCGAAGACACTGCAAGGCTCTTCCTCGATAACGTATATTGTTATCATGGCCTACCAGATGATATCGTGTCGGATCGAGGGACTCAGTTCGTATCCAAGTTCTGGAAATCTCTCTTTGAGGCATTGAAAGTGGATATCAAACTTTCTTCGGCTTTCCATCTCCAAACTGACGGCCAAATAGAACGGGTCAATCAAGTCTTGGAGCAGTATCTATGGTGCAGCATCAACTATCAGCAAGACGATTAGACCGCATATCTATCGCTTGCCGAGTTTGCTTACAACAACACATTTCACGCTGGGCCGACCAACAAACACTATTTTTTTTCAACCATGGATACCATCCGAAGCTCGACTTATTGAGAGCTCCATCAACAACATCAATCCGCAAATTGGCTGAATCGCAGTGCTGTTATCGGAACTTCAAGCCACGTTGAAACTTCAATTGTAAGCTGCACAAGAGTCCTACAAGGCGACCGCAGATAGATCTCGGAATGAGGCACCTGCTTTCAAGGTTGGAGATAAAGTATGGTTACTTTGACGAAATATTAAGACGACAAGGCCTTGTGATAAGTTGGCCTTGTGATAAGTTGGACTACCGAAGATTGGGACCATTTGTCATCCAGAGGCAAATCAATCCAGTGGCATATCGTCTGGAGCTACCAACTGCTATGAAGGTACACCCTGTCTTTCATGTTTCTTTGTTGGAATCTTATCGAGAGTCATCCTTTCCTGGAAGAACACAACATCCGCCACCTAGCATTGAAATTGAGAACCACGAGGAATACGAGGTCGAAAAGGTGCTGGATTCACGGCGAAGGTGGGGCAAGTTGGAGTATCTTGTTCATTGGTGCGGCTACGACATTAATGAACGAACGTGGGAGCCAGCCGAAAATCTTGCCAATGCGCCGCAAAAGGTACAGGAGTTTCATCGACGATATCCTCATAAACCTAAGCTAGTTCAATGATAACTTTTTCTTGAAGCTTACTCATCCGAGAACATAAAAGAGGGGAGAGCACCACCAAAACTCACAGTTGATAAGTTATTTTTTCCAAGATAGAGAACTTTTTCTAGTAGCTAGAGTTTGATTTTCCGACATGGATAGCATGCCAGTCGTGTTATCTCAACCGACTAGCTCACGAAGGCGACCTCGAGATGAAGAACCGCTTGCACCACGACAACGACGGAGGATACCGAGTAACCGATCGCTGGTGATAGTATTTGAGATCGAGCCTGCTTACGATGGTCAGCCAGAAGGTGTGTTTGCAGGACAATTTCACAATGAGGACACGGAAGTTCATGCTTGGTCAGAAGTGGAAGGCGTGGGCCACTACCGTTGGCTTCAAGGGCCGTTGAACCACTTGCTTCACGAACAGCAATTGGAGTTCATTGCAGACGTTATGCGACAGATCTTTATTTTCTTGCGATTGTTCTAACCGACAAACAACATTGCTTCTCGGAGACCTCGAAGCTAAAGGAGAGGATAATGTTAGGGACATAGTCCTTAGAACCTTCTAGAGACAAGCTTCTAGAACATTCTAGAAGCAAGTCTTTGGAACCCTCTAGAATATTCCTTAAAGATTCTTTAGAATATTCTATGAAGATTCCTAGAAGATTCTCTAAATATTCCCTTAAAAGATTTTAGAAGATTCTTAGAATATTCCTAGAATATTCTACTAGATTCTAAGAAGTTGCTTGAGAAGCTTCCTGGTTAAGTAGAAGTCGCTTGAGAAGCTTCCTAATTTAGCGGAAGTAGCTCGAGAAGTTTCCTATCTGGTAGTATATATAGGAGTCGAGGCTGAAGGGTTCTTCAGTCTCGACAACACATCTCTTGGAGCTCTAGCTCACTTCTCTGGTGTTGGCCTTGTACTCATCTGCATTAATTTAGTTCTTTCCAGTTCTTCGTGAACTTCTTGTTTAGATTTCTAGTTTGTATTTTGTGTCCGGGACACAAAGATCCCAATTCATTCAATTTTTATACCAAAATCATAGCTAAAAACCTAAATTTTTTGATCCTAACCTCTAATATTTGAATGACCTCAAAAAAAAATCTTAATTCATAATAAGGCCTTAAATAGCCTCCTTGAAGCTTATTGGACATGACTTTTAGCCAATAGGAATAGAGATTTATGTCATCTATTTCCATTCATTCATATGGATGGCCTAATTATTTTTTTGATATCAAAAATCTTTTTTTAATCTTTTTTTTAGTCATTTTAAAAATAAAATTTATATAATATGTATCCTAAATATTAAATAGAAAAATAAAACAAGATTTTAAGGGTCACTAATATTTAACAAAGATGACTCAAAATATATAAAAGTCATTATCAATATAAAATCAACCTCGAAAGTCACTATAAAATAAATTGATGTTTTAAAAATTTCAATTGTAGTCTTTTTAAATAAATTTTTTTCAAAATAGTAATCTAATAATATTTTGTAATCAATTAAATTCACTAATATGGCTTTTGCCTAGTTGTATAATGAATTATACATTAAATATATACATATATTATTTTTGCATAGTAGCCAAATCACAACATGACATTGCTCTCTATTTAAAAAGTTCAAGCTTAAATATTGTATTATGTCAATCTGGATAAATTATTATAGACACACCACTTAAGTAGAATAAGACTTCAAAAATTTGAAGAATTAAAATAAAAGAAGATTACTTTATATCACAAGCAAAGAGCTATAATAAGATACAAGAATAAGACCAGAAGATTCAAACTAAGCCACAAAGATTATATTGCCAAGATTGAAGATCTCCTCAGCTTCAATTCTTATATATATTAGATACAAAGAAACTCATTGAGGAATTTTTTTTAATACTTAGAGATAAAAAAAGTCTAAAATCCTTCTTTGGCAATTTCTTAAAATATTTAAGCTTCTAAAAATCTTCTACAAGCATTGAAGACCTCTTAGAATCTTCTAAGACCTTTTAAAATCTTCTTACACCCTATTAGGACTTACTAGAATTTTTTTAAAACCATTGAAAATCTTTTAGAACCTTGTAGGATTAAATAAAATCTTCTAAAATCTTCTTCAATTATATGTCTATGGCACAATTTCTACAAAGAATTATAAAATTGCTTCATAAATTGATGAAGTCTAAGATTTGTCAAGTAGTATTAGCCACAAACTCTAATCTTTGTTCCGCATGGAGGTGGTTGATAGGTTCTTTCAACTATTAATAATATCTCATATTAGAATAAAAAAACTACCCAATTATTTAATTTTTATTGAGGCCTTCATAACCACCTTCAAACAACATATTTTATATTCTATCACATGTAGTAGCCACCTCCAATAGCATCATTAAGCATCAATAGTTTCTTCCAAGATTGTAATACCAAACACAATATATCTTATCATCTATTCAAAGAAGAACATGTTTTTTTTGAGGATCTTCATTATAATTTCAATGATGTCCAAGTTGAGACAAATTAAGTACTTCATCTAAATTTTTTACAAATAACAACTCTTGACATGAACCTATTGGTTGTTGATTCTCCATGTTTGTAAAAGAACTCTATAAATTAATCTTTAAACATATTTTTCTTTGATTTATACCATCTTATTGTTAATGGTTAGTCTTTGATTTGATGAATAATATTAATAAAAAATAGAAACAAGTTTTAATATATTTATTAGATTCTTATATTGCTCTCATGTATACTCATTAATATTATATCCATGCCAATGTATAAGATATTATAATTTATTTTAGTACCACCTTAAATCTAAGACTTTTTCCACTTTTAATTCTTAATTGTTATCTATTTCAACAAGAGGTGGTAATAATTGCTTTCTTTTTGGTATATTAATTGCTATACAAGGTTCAATAAAAAATATATAGAATACATGATGTATCTTTATTAATAATTATAGTTGTAATTGATATGCCATTAGATTATTTTATTTTTGCATAATAAATAGGCCAAGCCTTTAATAATCCAACATATTACAAGATCAATTAGTCTTGATATTATAACAAAGTAATCATATCTTATCACCAACTTTAAATGAAGGTTGTTCTTTTCTAAGAACATGTGCATTAGTTTTTTTATCATTTTTAAACCTCCTTTAATTGTATTTTCATTATTATATGTTCAAAGCTATTTTAAAATATGTAAAAGTTGTAGAAGTCTATAAAATCAATACTATAGAGTTTTTACTTTAGAATAGATATCATATAATTGAATAAATATTTTTATTCCTTTCCACATTTGAAGCCACCAAAAATCTATTGAAATAAATTTCAAAATTTTATTATATTCAAAATAGTTTGCTACTAGAAAGTTGTGTTGTGCTTGTAATACACGTAATTATGCTTGAATAAAAAGAAATAGCATAGAATTTATCATTTGTCTCCATTTGTGATAGAACTATATCTATGTAAAATTTGATGCATTTGTTTCTATAAAAAATGACTTTAAAAAATCTAGGCAATATTAAATAGGAGCCAAGATAAAAGTTATTTTAAAACCTTGAAATGTTACTTCTATATCTTTATTACATTCTAATTTTTCTTTAGAAATTAATTGCATAAACAGAGCAACAACTTGAAAGAAATTCTTGATAAATATTTGATAATAGTTTATAAATTTTAAAAAAATATTAGACATAATGTATAATTTTTGGAGTTGTTTAATCTGTAATAGTTTTTATCTTTTTGGAATCCATTTACAAACTATCATTTGAAATAATGTACTTCAAAAATTCTATTTAAATTGTGTAAAAAATATATTTTTTTAAATCTTGATATATAATTTTATATTTCTAAGTTTTTATAGTAAAAAATAAATATATTTTTTATATTTTTTATATTTTTAGAATATATAAGAATGACATTCAAATAACACACAATAAAATTATCTAAATATTTATAAAATATATCATTCATCAAATATTAAAAAGTAATTAGAATATTTATAAATCTAAAAGATATGACATTATATTCAAAATAGCCATATCCAATCTAAAATACAATCTTTTATTCATCTTTTTTTTTAATACGTATTAATTATAGATTCATTCTAAATCTATCTTAGTATAGATCTTAATTTCACTTATAAACTAATTATCAAGAATATCCTTGAATCTAGAATAATTAATATATATTTGTAAGGATCTATTTTTTTTCTTCACAAAGAGGATTGACACACTTATAAAAAAATTTGAATATTGTATAAAATTCTTTGTAAGATTTTTATCAATATTTTCATTTAGAGAAGTAAGTTTGTTTTGCAACAAGTTATAAATTGGTCCAAATGGTGGTTGAACTCTTTCTTATAGATCAGTTACACAATCAAAAGGTTGGTGTTTTAATAATATATTAATATTTTTTTTTCTTAAATACATCTTGATATTTTTTGTATTATTCTAAGATTCTACTATAACCTCTATTTGAATGAAAACTTGGTCTTGCAAAAATAACAAATAGATCTCTGTCTTTTATAACTTGTATAAATATTTAAGTTCCTACAAAAAAAAATTAAGATGATTTTTTGGCATTTGAATTAATTCCTAAAGTGACTTTTTATATTTTCCAATCAATAATAAGATTATATTATTTAAATCAAAGAAAGCCAAGTACCTGTCAAGGACATGAACTAGAAAAAGATGTATAATCTAATGAAAATTGTATCAAAGAAAAATCACAAAATAGGAATAAAAAAGTATGTATATTTAAAAGAAAACTAGAATAGCTATTGCCAAAGACTAGAAACATGAAGACTCTTGAAACTAGACTAGGATCAAGAAAGGAGTTGATAAGAGTGAAGAAGGCTTCACTCTTGTTTCTATAAATACTATCTAACTAATAGCTATGTAGCAGTATTCTATATAATCTCACACACGGTTCAATTCCTTGCGAAGACACACGCCAAACCATACCTACGTTTTCTCATATTCCTTTAATGCACTTAGCTCGTTCAAGAAGCTACCAACACGCACGCAGCCACATGGCTATCTTCGTTCCACAAGCTACCAACATGCGTATCATGCGGCTAAATTATCAATTCACAAGTTTCTAACTTATCAATCACCTATAGACATGCATAAAGGTGATTCTGTGTCTATGAAGCTTCTAAGAAGCTTCTCTATCAACTTATTTTACCTACTTCTATTGGTCTTATATTACTTAGATAAATACTAGAATAAATCTTATGTCCATAACATTATCCTTCTTTTTAGAAACGAGTTCCACGAAGAGCGGTAATTACATGTTGAAGAAGTCCAAGATAGGTCAAATTGTGCTTGCCACATACTTTGATCTTTGTTCCCTTCGAAGGTAGTTGATAGGTCTTTTTAGCCATTGATAATGTTCCATACCAGGGCAAGAGGACCACCCTGTTATTTGATCATTGTTGAGGCCTTCATAACTCCCTTCAAAAAAAATATTAGAAATACCATCAAGAGTAGTTCCTACCTCTCAAAGTATCACCAAACATCGAGAGTCTCTTCCAAGGTCGTGATACCAAACACATTCTATTTCGCCATCAATCCGAGGAAGGACATGTCGTTCTTGAGGGTCTTCATCTCTATTCCGTCGTCTTGAAGGTTGTGATAGTCGTAATGTCTCGTCTGATAAATCAACAAATGATGGCTCTTGAGCCGAATTCACTGGTTGTTGATTATCCATCTCTTTAGCATAAACAAATCTAAAGAAATAACAAACAATATCCAAAATAGGATGAAACCTCTATAGAACCTGCCTTGCTTTATAGCAAAGATTTTTTTGATTCTTTATCTTAACTTTGACGGATATTGTCGATGAAATACATTGACTTTTATTAGTGAATTTGTTAGATTCTTGGATGGCTCCCATGTGCGTTCATTAATATTGTATCTACGCCAAAGCATAAGAAATTCTAGTCAATTTCGGCGCCGCCTTGAATCTAAAATCTCTTCAACCTCGAATTCTTCATCGTTGTCTACTTCTATAGGAAGCGGTGGTATTTGTCTTCTTCCTTGTATATCCAATGTCTTGTATGGCTTGAATAGTGACACGTTGTCGTACTGCATTTACGTGCAGTGTGTAAAAATATTAAATATCTTGTATCTATTATTAATATATGTGTGAATACTAGAGGTTATTTTAGAAGATATTATAAAGAGAGGATTTATTAAAGCCACTTAATTAGTGAATTAAGATGGCTATTTGTTTTTTTCCTATCTTATTTATATCCTAGAATAGACTCTTTTGTAATTAGAAGAAAAATAAAGGTTGTTTTACCTTTTTTGTTGACTTTTGAGGTAGAGTGGACCTTATGAGGGATAAAAAAGAAGAGCATGGGGTGAATAGGGCCTATCCAATAGGATTTGGCTGCCCATGTGGAGTCTCATAGTCTAATATAGAAAGAAAGGGAGATATAGTCCTCTTGCTAGACCCGATGAAGAGGGGCAATTTTGAGTGGTGAATTTGAAGAGAGATAGCTCCGAGGAGATAGAAGAATTTGTAATGAAAATTTGTGAGTGTGTTCTTTTATTTGTGAGAATTCTAGAACCTACTCACTTGCTTGTTTTAGAGTTGTGAACAAACATTTATGCTTGTTTTAGTAGAGTGAGGTTTGCTGCCACCCAACGAAGAGGGGCAGAAACTTCGAGCTGCTACTGCAAGTTTGATTTCGACTCTTTCTTAGTGAAATTTATAAAGAGTGTGGAAAATTTTACTAGCTTTCTATCAAGACATCTCTTGTAGCATTTGGAGTTGGAGAGCAAAAGTTGTGAGCTTGAGAGTGGGAAAGGGTTTGCTGCCACCCGATGAAGAGGGGCAGAGACTTTGTTCAACCACCCAAGTCGGACAGTCTCTTCAATCCTTTTGATATTTTAGGTGCTTATAGTAGCTTATGTAAGCTTTCTACAAAAACAAAAATCAATACATTTGGAGCTTTGATGAAAGTTTTATGAGCCGTGAAGTATCAAAGAGGGCAAATTGTTACTAGGGTTTGAAGAGTAGAATCAACTAGCTACAAAATCTGGAGTTTGAGAGGCATGTAAGAGAAATTCTAGAACAAGTTAGATGATGGAGTGAGCTTTCTAAAAAGCTATTGCATGTCCAATTTGGAGAAGGGAAGTGATCACAACAAAGGCTGAAATGAAGAGGAGCTTTGCTGCCTTTGCATTTGCTTAGAAATTTTAGTGCCTACTTCTTTTAACCATAACTTTTAAACGGTAAGTCATCTATTTGTGAAATTTTGATATGTTTTACAATGGATTATTGGCTTTCCATAGGCTATAAGCACACTTGATTCCATCTTTAAATGAATTTTTAGTGATATATTTAGTTTCAACTTGTTGTATAACTTGTATTCCTCATATGCGGTTGTATTTTGAGGTATACTTGAATACATATATACTTTGCTTATACCTTTTATACAAGTATATATACTTGTATTTATATCAAATATTTATACAAGTATTCTATAAGTATTCTATAAGTATTTTATAAGTATTATACATAATATTTGTACAAGTATTTATATAAGTATTATACCAAGGATTATATACTATTTTATATAAGTATTTATATAAGTATTATACTAAGGATTATATAAGTATTATATAAGTATTTATACAAGTATTATTCAAATATTTATATTTTATATTTTGCATAAAGATTCAGATAAAGATAATATATAAGATAATTGAAGTCATCAGAGAATATTGCGCAAATATAGAGGATATTTCAGAGACGGCTTCTTCTAATGTTCCCTACTAATTCTAGTAGCAAATTGAACTCATTAATTTTCCGTCCGACAACGTGAAAATACATGACTGGATCTTCATAGACTTCGGTAGGTGTAATCGATATACAATTAAATTGATTTGTTTAGAAATAGGAAAAGGTCCAAGTCTATGATAGTCCAACTTATCGCAAGGACGAGTAGTCTTGATATTGTGACAAAGTAACCATATCTTGTCCTCCATGTTGAATTGTGGTTGTTCCTTGCGATATGCTTCTACATTTATTTTTTGTCATTCTTGAGCTTCTTTTAATTGCACCTTCATTATTGCATGTAGCTCTGACAAACGATTTGCCAAATCTTCTGTCATTGGATTATCAACTTTTGAAAAGTCAAAAGCATCAAGTCGTGGGTGGTAACCATAATTGGCAAAGAAAGGTGTTTGTTGCATAGAAGAATGTATCGTATTATTATAAGCAAATTCTGCCAATGGCAGAAGAGCTATCCAATCATCTTGTTGGTAGTTGATGGTACACCTTAAATATTGCTCCAAGACTTGGTTCACGCGCTCTGTTTGTCCATCAGTTTGAGGATGAAAAGCTAAAGATAACTTTATGTCCACTTTTAAGATCTTGAAAAGGATTCTCCAAAATCTTGACACAAATTGAATTCTCCTATCCAATATAATATCCTTAGATAATCCATGATAGCGATAGATATTATCAATGAAAAGCTTAGCTGTTTCTTCACCTGTGATAGATTTTGTGCATGACACAAAATGTGCCATCTTGGTGAACCGATCTATTATCACAAATATAGAGTCATAAGATCTTGAGCTTGGAAGATCTGTGATGAAATCCATAGAAACAAAAGACCATGGTTGTTGTGGAATAGGTAATGGCTGAAGAAGCCCAAAAGGTTGATGACGAGGAGTCTTTGATCTTGAGCAAATATCACATGATTGTACAAAGTCTTTGACTGCCTTCTACATTTGAGGCCACCAAAAATCTCTTGATATAAGTTCCAAAGTCTTGTTGTATCCAAAATGTCTTGCCATTGGAAAATCATGACGTGCTTGAAGAACACGTAAACGTGCTTCTCCTTTTGGAATATATAGGCATCCTTTGAAATATAATAGGTTATTCTTGAATTCGAATTTAGAAGAATCATGAGTCTTAGAAGAATTATTTTTAATATTATGAACAAGAGGGTCTGAGGACATATTTGATTGAATTTGCTTGAGAAAAGTTGAATCAACAGTCAATGTTGATTTCATTGCTTGAAGATGAAATTGCTTTGATTTCAAGAGGGCCGTTCTTTGTTGCTCAAAAGCTGCATCTTTTTCTTTTGGTGCAAAATAAGAACATCTAGAAAGAGCATCGGATAAACCTTGTTGTTTTCCTAGCCAATAAATGATAATGAACTCGAATCTTAACAAAGATATACTCCAACGAGCTTGACAACGATTCAATACGCGTGTCGATATGAAATATTCAAGGTTCTTATGATTCGTATATACGGTGTCGTACTGTAATTACTTATAGTATGTAAAAATTAGTTAAAATATATTATATGTTTACAAATCTAGATGTGTGTTAGAATGGTTAGTAAGTTAAATTAAAAATGGTTGATAGAAGAAACTTTATTTTATTTTATTTTACTTATTTTAATTATGGTATTTAAAAATTATAAGATCTAAATGTTTAGTATGAAGCCTTGAGAGAAGGTGGGGACTTAAGGATGAAAATTTAAGCTAATAAGAGGCTAATTGGGAGAGATGAAATCAAGCCATGGTCGGATGAAGGCAAGGAATAGGGAACTTCATCCCTATTGGTCAAATACCATGTCCAATGGGCTTTGAGGAGGCTGCCCGCGACCTTAACAGGGGGTTTTCGGCAACTTCAAAAGGGGGATTTGCAATTCCAGAGGTAGGGTTGTAAAGTTTAGGGTTTTGGGTATAGTTTGAGAGGAAATTTTAGCCGATTTGGAATTAGGGTGAAGAAGTTATACTTGTTCAAAGTTAAAGAGTGGATTTCATACATACTGTCACTCTTTTGGGATTTTGTGGAGTTGTACGGAGGCTTTTGGAGATCGAACAAAGCAATTGAAAAGGTGATTTTAAGATCTACATTTATTCCGAAGGAATTCTTAAGTTTTGAGTTTAAACAAAGGCGATATGAAGAGTTGAAAACAGCACATCTAATTCCAAGGTAGTAAGCACACCATGTTCTTAATAGTTATGCTTTGAGCCATAACTTGAGTTTTCAAACGAAATTTTGGCTCAAACTTCTTGGAAAAAGTGACATTTTGTGTTAAAAAGCTATACATACAAACTTCATGGAATTTGAGCTTATAGTTTGTGAGATATGAAGGAATTTGTATGTGGGTGTATAAAGACAAGGGTTTGAAGCGACTGTTAGTTAGGGTTTTCAGGATATCTCAAGATCCGCAATGAATTTGCAATTGAAAATTGTTGTAGAGGTTGATAAAAATACATCAGTATTTCATGTAAAATTTTATCATGTTTAGACGGTCGGATCAGGAGATATGAGATGTTGAAGTTTGGAAAAATTTCCACATAAAGATATATAAGGTTTTAGAGGATTTTATCATACTTTGGATGTTGTTAGTTACTTGAGGCTTATGTATTTGATGTAATTTCTCAAAAAGGAAAAATGTATATATATAAACTTTGAGTTTTCCTCATTTTTGAAGCTTGATTGAGAAATTAATGACAGCTAGAAGCCCAACGCTTTCTTAAGGCAAAATCTCTCTACCCCGACAACGGTGATTGGACTAGAAGTGCCTTCTAGATAATGACGCGATTCTTGAAAGGAATCCACGATTGCAAGAAGTTCTTTGTCATGGATCTCATAATTAATCTCGACTGTTGAGAATTTTCTTGAATGAAAAGCTATTGGATGAAGTTTGTCATATGTTCCCATTTGTGACAAAATCACACCCAAGGCAAAATCTGATGCATCTGTTTCCATAAAAATCACCTTGAAAAAGTCAACGCGATACAAGATTGGTGTAGAAACAAATGATGTCTTTAAAGCTTCAAAAGCTACTTTCGCTTCTTCATTCCATTGGAATTTGTCTTTACAAGTCAAACGTGTAAGTGGAGTTGTAACTTGAGAGAAGTCTTTGATGAAGATCCGATAATAATTGGCAAATTTTAGAAAGCATTGGACATCTCTTACCGTCTTTGGAATCTTCCAATTCATGATTGTCTAGACTTTCTTAGAATCCATCATGAGACCATCATTTGAAATGATGTATCCTAAGAAATCAACTTGAGTAGTGTGAAATACACACTTTTCCATTTTGGCGTATAATCCCACATCCCTAAGTTTTTGTAATATTTGACAAACACGTATTTCATATTCTTCTATATTCTTAGAATAGATCAAAATATCGTCTAGGTAGTAGACGACAAAATTATCTAGGAACTCACGAAAAACATCATTCATGAGATGTTGAAAAGCAGCTGGTACATTTGTAAGTCCAAAAGGCATGACATTATATTCAAAATGTCCGTACTTGGTTCAAAACGCAATTTTCTATTCATCTCCTTCTTTGATGCATACTAGATTATATGCTCCTCTTAGATCTATTTTTGTATAGATCTTAGCTTGATTTAATTGGTCAAGGAGTCCTGATTTCAAAGATAATGGATATCTATTCTTGAATGTGATCTTATTGAGTCCTCGATAGTCAATACACATTCGCAATGATCCATCTTTTTTCTTCACAAATAGAATTAGAGCTCCTATTGGAAATTTAAGATGGCGTATGAAATTCTTTGCCAAATTCTTGTCAATATACGCCTTAAGTTCAGCCAACTCATCTTGTGATAAACTATAGATTGGTCCAAATAATGGCTGGGTTCCTTCCTTGAGGTCGATTGAACAATCATATAGACAATGCTCCAAAAGAATATCTGCATTCTTTTTCTCAAAAACATCCTGATAATCCAGATATTGGCTTGGAATGCCGCTTAAAGTCTTTCCACCATTAGAAACGGGTGTGGCATAAATAACAAAAGTTGATCATTTTTTTGTTGCGTGTATAAAAGCTTTTGCACTTATAAGTATGGATTTTATTATACTAGACTTATAGCTTTTTACTTGATCAATAGGATGTTTAATAACGTTCTGAGAAAAGTCAAGTCTATGAAAATGCCACTCTATTTGAAGGTTATATTTTTTTAGCCATGATAAACCTAAAATAACTGGATTAGATGGAGATTTAATTATGTTAAAGATTACGTAGCTATTATGACCATCTATTGTTACTTTTATAGGACGGGTTTTATAAGTGATGTCTCCAGAAGATAATGGATGACCAGCTATGACTTCTACATGTACAGATTTAGTTTTTTGAACTAAAGATATTTTACGATTCTTAATACATTATTCATCTAGAAAGCATATTGAGGCTCCTGAATCTAATAAGGCAGAGGCTCTATAGTTTTTTGGTCTTAAATATACATCTATTATAAAACAAAGAGAGGATTCTGAGGAAAGAATAAGACCTTCACTAGGAATTATATAAGGTTCCAACTGCATGGTCCCTATTGTAGCTAGACAAATTTGTTTTCCAACATGTTGTCTTCTTTGACAATCGTACTCCTCATTTTGTAGTTGTATCATTTTTTTGGACAATGTTGAGCAGTGTGCTTAAGTTCTCTATAATATAAACATAATCTTCCTTGACAACGTCGAATCTTTTCTTGTTCAGTAAGATGTTTTAAATGTATCGCATCAATTTGCATGTCTTTCACTTCCAAATGTACATTTTGTGAGGACGTTGATGTTGCTATTGAATTATAATGTTGAGGCTCTCTTGTACGACTCTCGGATCGAAATTCAAAAAGTTAATTGTCACACTTCACAGCAAAATTAATTGCTTGACTCAATGTTTGAAGATCGGATAAATTGAGCATTAATTTTTTTATCTCATATTGTAATCCGTAGAGAAATTGGCTGATGAGTGCAACATCATCCCACTTGATATCAATCACTAGTTGTCAAAATTGTAAAGCATATAATGACACTGATTAATTGCCTTGTCGTAGGATGCAAATCTTGTTAGTGGCAACACGAATTGCATCATATTCTCCATACATAGATCAAAATTCCACTAAAAATGCCTCCAGATTATCCAATATTAGATCACATCGTTCAAGAAAAGATAAAAACCACGATAAAGCAGATTCCAAAAGTAACATTCCAATAAACCTAACTTGAGATCTTTGCATAGAATAACTTTGAGGTTGAAGTTCAATAACCAGTTGTATCTGATTGACGAATCCTTGAAACTTAGATCTTGTGCCATCAAACTTCTCAAGTAAATTAATTTTTGGTTCTCTAATGTTTGAACGGTATTCCATCATAGGTGAAGTAATATGATTTGGTGTAGATATTGATGTAGCTCCAACCATCTCTATATCTTCACTTCTTACTAATCTTGTTGCTCCTTGTAGTGGTAAAATGAGTTGATGCATTGCAAGCATTAGCTCTCTCATTTGTTCTTGCATTTGTGCCATTGCACTCTTCATTTCTGCAAGCTCTGCCATGATAAGACAATAAGAAGGAAGGTGTCTACTCTCACTTCAAGAAATGCAGAATAATACACTCAAAAGAAAAAATTCTAGAAACAATATCAATTTAGAAGTGGATACTCCACAACTTCTAAAATGCTTATGTCTTATCAAGAAAAAGGGGTAATCCACTCTTAATCAAGAAAAGACAAAGCTCTGATACTGTATGTGTACTCTTGTCAATCTGTCAAGGACATGAATTAAAAAAAGATGTATAATCTAATGAAAACTATATCAAAGAAAAATCACAAAATAGAAATCAGAAAATATGTATATTCAAAGGGAAACTAAAATGGCTATTGCGAAAGACTAGAAACATGAAGACTCTTGAAACTAGACTAAGATCAGGAAAGAAGTTGATAAGAATGAAGAAGGCTTCACTCTTGCCTCTATAAACACTATCTAACTAAGAGCTATGTGGCAGTGTGACGTTGTAAATTAAAACATAGTGTTAAAGATATAAAGAAATGTGTTAAAATAAAAAAAATTAAGATTAGAAGAAGAGAGGATGAAAAAGAGAAGGGGTTGTGGTTATAACCACATTATCTTGGAGGTTATAATGTTCATCACAAGCTCAGGGATGATAGGTAGGCCAAACTACTAATTTCCTGTTGAAATTCCCACTAGCAGTACCAAGTCATGAAGCCAAGGATTTCTATAGTGAAGTCAAGTGGATTCAAATCCACGACAACTCCAAAGTAGCTAAGAACTTAACCACACAAGCTTCTTTGACTTGGCAGTGTAGGATGTAATTCTTTCTTTTTTATCACTAATCTAATCTTAATTGTTTTATTTCTACTTATTAGATTTTTTTTCTATTTTATCTTAGATCTACTTTACCTTTATTCTCTTCTATTTTAGATCTAAACTTAAATGTTGTGGACTGAAATTAGAAGAGAAGTTGGTAGAAAAATGGTAGTAAGAAGATAGAATAGAAATTTACCTCAAAAAGTGACATTCCTTCAAATTAATCCAAAAGAAAGGATTGAAGAGGTGAAAAGATATGGCTGAGGTGTCTCTTTGACCGAGGGAAGAAGGAAGACTAGGCCGGGAGGACAAGAAGGGGTTGTGAAGAAGAAGAGAGGGAGGTTCTTTTGGAGAGATAGGATTTCTTTTTGATAGGCAGTATACGTTTTTGTGTCTAGAAGAAGCTTAGAGAGGATTTTAAGTGAAATGTTTTTGTGGATTTTTAGTAGACAAGATAAGAAACATATAGAAACAATTTTTATATCTTTTGGTTAAGTATCAAGGGAGATATGAGTCGTCAAAGTTGCAGGTGTTTAAGACTAGGGTAGTGAGGTTTACTAAATTTCGGGCCTCGGCTCTTGAGAACCATTTGGACTTTAGAGGCAAAATTTGTTGGAATTTTGTTTCTTACAGAGTTTACTACTTTGAATCAAAATCTTAAGTCAATATGATCTTTGAGAAAAGAGTTATGAGTGAAATTGTAGCCGGATGTAGGTGAAAAGAGAATTAGAGTGAAAGCAGAATTGGGGTTTGTATGGGTAGAGTGTGTGTGTGGATTTTTTTGGGTATGAATGGAGTTAGAGAATGAATTTGAGTGTGAAATTTGATAGACGTGATCTAAGCAAGTTAAGAAAGAGATGAGAGTAAGTTTGATACTCATTTATCTTATGAAAAAATTGTTATGCTCTTTCAAAGTGATAGGGGTCTATCTCTAAGTCAGTGAAGTTTGGGGGAGCATATCTTTGTGATCAAAGTAGAATTTTGAGTAAAATTTGTTGGGGTTTGTAGATATATGAGTCTATTAAGTTGTGTAAAAAACTGATTGCTATTGGAGTTATGTTTAAAGAATTATGAGGAAATTTGTAGTCGGATCTAGAGTTGGTAGAAGACAGAATTAAAGGAGAAGGGTAGAGTCTATAACTCTATTTTCAAGAGGAGTTTTGGAGCAAAAATTGGAGGATGTTTACAACATAAAGCAAGCAACAAGCCTACCAAATTTCAATACTTGGGATTTTGATAATGAGGAGCAATGAAGGTGTGAAGCAAAGGGGGTCCAGAATCAAAGGCAGCATGGAGGGGTTTCTTTGGCAACATGGTTCTCTCTAACCACATGAGCTATAATCAAAAGGATTATGGGGTTTGTTTCCTTACTTCCTTGAGTACTTTGTGTCCAAATTTTGCTTTAATTGATGTGATATCCTAGGATTTATGGACAAATTTGAGGGTGGGTTTCTAAAGGCAGAATATGGCAGGATTAATAAAGTATGTTTTTATGTAAATTCTTCAATTTTATGAACTTTATGAATCTCATCTTGCACTTAAGAAACGAGAGGCACAAAAGACCTAGTGTTTCTTAGAGCAAAGACTCTCACCACAATAGCGGTATTCAATAGGACCTCATACACGTGTCTAATTTGCAAGACATGTGTCAAACTTGCACGATAAGTTTTCCACATGTGCACCACGTATTTGACTTGTTCCGCAAGCTACCAACATGTGCGCTATGTGGCTAGCTTGTTGACCAACTTTCTAACCTATCAATCACCTATAGACATGTATAAAGGTGATTCCGCATCTATGAAGCTTCTAGGAAGCTTCTCTATCAACTTATTTTATCTACTTCTATTGGTCTTATATTACTTAGGTAATTATTGGAATAAATCTTATACCCATGACAATACCATTGGATTTATAGGGTATTGAATGATGTTAAAGACAATATTGAATATTTGATTTTCTAAGGATATTTTTAATAGCTTTACTTTTTCTCAAATATTTTTAGATATAAGTAATCATCTATTAATAATTTTTGTTAGAACTTGTTGAACTATCTTTCATAATATCAAATTTTACTAGAATACAAAGTATTTATTTATAAAACATACTAAGATTCTAATACCTAATAATTCTTGAGTTAAAAATTTAGAATTTGAAGTTTTAACAAATATAGGAAGTTTAAAATAAGATATGAAATGTGGTGATGATATGAGACTTGTATTTATATCATGGACATAAGGTTTATTTTTATAATTATCTAGTTAATATGGATAGATAGAAATAGATAAAAATAAATTAACTTGATAATATCTTATAGAAATATTATCTTTTGATAAACTGTTCTAATGAATTTACTTTTAACATTGTGTGGGGATAAATTTTTATCTCTCAATCCAAATTATAAGATGGCCTCATTTAAGAGTTACTTATAATTGGTGGTGTAAAGTGAAGGAAGAAAGTAGCAAGTATAAGAAAAATAATAATTACAAATCAAGGGAAGTGAAGGATATCAAGTAAGTATACAATTCAAAACTATGTCACAGTTTGTTCACTATGTTTTCATTTAATTAAAAAAAAAATTAAATAAAAAAAATTAAAAATTATATTTTTGAATAAATAATATTTTTATCTTTCCAATTGTATAAAAAAACATATAAGTTTGAGTTATTATAAATAAGTTATGATAATCCAAAATAACAAGATAAATAATAGAAAAATTAAGTGGAAATTTTTTATCTCAAGGATAACTTGTTTAAGAGATCATGAGTTTGAACCTCACCAAGGCTCACAAGTAGTATATAAAGGTGTCCTAAAGGGGCCATGAGGCCTTAATCTTATCCTCCTACCTACATCTAAGGTGCCACAATCCATATGGGACTTGTGCACCTCCCTTCTTACAAAGACTATACTAGCTGTTGGTCCTTTTATTTTCTACTATTAAAACTCATTTTTTTATAACTTTGACTTCACCATGGTATTTAAAAACACCCGATTAGCCTAGAAACCTTGTATGGCCTTCAAATCTTACTCCAATTCTTCATAATGGCTCTCAAGGTGGTAAAACTCATTTTTACCAAAATCTTAAAAATTATTCTAAAAATTCCTAAAAAATTCTAAATAAATTCTAAATAAAAATTAAAAATTCTTATAATATTTTTAAAATAATGATATCAATTTAAAAATATTTTATTCTAACTTGGTGATTTTTTATAATAACAAAGTCAATTTAAATCAACTAAAAATCCTATTTTCTATATAAAAAACTAAAAAGACATGAGATTTATTTTTCATACTTCTTCTACCTACTAAGTAATATTTATATATTTTTAATAGGTGGTACATAGAGATAGAAGGCCAATATAGACATTGATCTCAATAACTAAATGCTAATTCTTATAATTAAAAAAAATACTAAATTAACTAAGATAATTGCTTCCAAGACTTACTAAGACCCTATTTCTTTCTCACTAATATTATTCTCCTTCATTTAGCATCATCTAAACACATTTTTATTTTACAGTTGTAATTTTGGCACTCTAAATACATTCTTTTATCTTAAAATAACTAATAAATCAATTTAATGACTCACACATGGCAACCATCTGGGACGACTTGCAAAGAAGAAGAACCTTCAATTTAACCTCTCAAAATGCTATTGAATGAATAGAGGAATTATCTACAAAAGTTTTAACAACTATTTGAGAGAAGAATAAGTAAGTTGCTACTAATCTAAAAGAATTAAAGTAGATTTGTTCTATAGAATCAAAGAAAGAAGAGAAAAAAAAATTAAATTGAATATAAGAGCTAATAATTATAAAAAAAAAAAAAAAAAAAAAAAAAAAAAAAAAATCAAAGCTAAAAATATATATATATATTTATATATATTAAATAATAGTATCACATTCTTTTTCAACATGAGAAGATTTTGATATTAGCCTTCTAAGGCCTATATATCCATTAGGTGTCAAGGTTGGCCTTTTCCTACACTAATATTAGCTCATTCGACTAGCTCATTTTTCTAACTAGATTTGAATCCGGGAGGCTTTAGTAACAACCTCTCTTATGATCAATACTACAATTCCTCTTGAATATTTATTAGATATAAAATCACAAGTTTTAATACTCTAAAATTTATTTTTTTTTATTTTTTTTGGTTTATGATACAAATCATACTCTATATTCCTTACATCTATTTTCAGAAGTTCTAATAAGAAAATCTTCTCTATTCAATATTTACAATGAAACTAAATTATTTGGAAAGAATTTTTTAATTACATAAAGGTTCAACCACAATGCATCAAATTTTCTTGGAATTTCTAATCTCCTAGCATCTTGTAAAAGAACCAACATGCCAACCCTAAGAATTTTGATCTTGTGTCATTTGTCAAAGGTATTTTTTTTTTCTTTGTATAGCCTCTATATATTGAGCACTTTATCTTTTGGTTTCATGTAGACTTTTTAGACGTTCTAATCTATCCATCAAAGATTGTTTAATTGAAAATCTTTCTATCAAGGCAATTCAAAGAAAAAGGATTTCAAATTCAATTGGTAAAATGGCTTCTATGTCATAAACCAGGGAAAATGAAGTGGCTTAAGTGGTTATTTTAAACATGGTCTTATAAGTCGATAAAGCTACAAGAAGCTTGGCGTTCTAATCCCATTTAGAAGTCGCTATGGTTTTTTTAAGGATATTAACTAAAGTTTGATTCACCCTCTCCGTATGCCCATTGATTTGAAGGTCAAAAGGGATAGTCTTCCTATGATTAATTTTAAACTATAAGGTCAAGTCTTCTATCACTTAATTTAAAAAATGCTTGCCTATATCACTAATTAGGATTTTTGGACATCCAAACCTAGTAATAATCTACTCATAAAAGAATTTGGCTGCTTGTTTAGCATTATTGATTTTCATTGTCTTTGTCTCAACCTACTTGGTAAGTGATTCGATTGCTATAACTATATACTTCATTCCACTTATAGAATTAAGATACACTTCTCCAATATAATATATTGTGCATTTTTCAAATGGAACTAAAAGTAAGGACACATAGAGAGGTAAGCTCATTCGGAGGCCATTTCTAGCATATCTTTGATATGCATCACAAATTTTAGTATAATTATAGGCATCTTAGAATAAAATAGGCCAATAATAGCCAACTTTAAGAATCTTCTATCTTGTCAATGCTCCTGAAAAATGACCCCCATATGCACTAATATGGCATGTTGATAAAATTGTAGGGATTATTTTTTTTTTTCCATCATACATCTTTTTAATATCCCATCTATTTTACATCAATATAATTTGCCTCCAACTATAGTAAAATATCTACTATTAATTTTAATTTTCCAACGTTTTATTTTAGATAAATAAAAAGGCAAGATTTTGATAGTTAAAAATTTGGTAATCAATTCATATTAAGCAGAGGTGGTTAAAATAAAAAAATAGACTTTTATCTATTAAGGTATCATCAATTGAATCTTTATCCATATGTTCTAACAATCTAGATAAGTGATTGGCTTACATGTGCATCTTTCTTGGCTTATATTCTATTATATAATCAAATTCTTCTAATAGAAGTATCGACCTTGTCAATCTATTGCACAATTTTGCCTTATTGACAAAGTATTTGATTGCCATGTGGTCTACAAAAAATACTATTGGATTCAAAAGGAGGTAGTGTGTAAATTTTTTGACAGAAAAAACCATGGTAAGACATTCCTATTCTATGGTAGTATAATTCCTCTCTGCAAGATTTAATTGTCTACTTGCAAAGGCTATGGGATAGTCCTTGCCTCCTTTTCTACTTGCTTGATATAAGGTACTTCCTATTGCGATGGTTGAAGTATCACAAAGCACATAGAAAGATAATGATCAATTTGGTAGTCTTAAAATAGGATATGTGCTAAACTTTGCTTTAAGAATGTCAAATGCTTCTTGGTATTTTTTATTCCACTCAAACTTCATATCTTTGTGCTGAAGTCTAGTAATAGGCATGGAGATGGTAGCATAGTTATATATCACTTTTCGATACCATCCAATATGCCTCAAAGTTCTGTGTACCTCCTTAATTATTAAAAGAGGTTTTAATTCCATAATTACCTTAACCTTCTCTAGGTTTGATTCTCTACTATTTTTTGAGACTACATATTCAAGTAGGAGTCTTTTTTTAACTTCTAAGAATATTTTATCAAGGTTTAAAGCAATCCTAGCTCTTTTACACCTTTAAAGACAAGACTTTACACAATCATGATATATTATTTTAGAAGACTGGGTGTTAAAATCATCAATGAATATTGTCATTGATTTATGTAGCAAGTTTGAGAAAGAATATGCATTGCTCTTTGAAATGCCAAAGGAACATTGCAAAGTCCAAAAGGCATAATCACATAGTTAAAGGTATCCTAAAGTGTAATAAAGGCTGTTTTGTGGTGATCCTCTAGGGCTATGGAAATTTGATTGTAACTTGAATATCCATCCATAAATGTATATAATTCATGCCCAACCACTTCTTCTAGGATGGTGTTTATAAATGGGAGGAAAAAATGATCTTTTTAGGTGCACTTGTTAAACTTCCTATAATCTATGTACACTCAAAGTTTTCTATTTTTTTTCTTAACTAATACCATTGGTGAAATCCAATCCATAATCTCTATAGATTATATAAATCCAGCTTAGAGGAATTTTTCTAATTCGACTTTGACAAGTTGTTATAAATTGGGATTCATTCTTCTTTCCTTTTGTTTCATGGGAATTGAATTAAGAAAAAGTAGAATATAATATTGGGCTATTTCAGGACGTATGCCCTTAAGGTCTTTATAAGATCAAGCAAATACATCTTTATATTCTATAATTAATGATTTATAGCTTAATAATTCATCCTCTATCAATTGAATTCCAACTTTGACTAATTTTGGATCTTTATTTTCTAAAGAGATATCTATTAATTTATAATCAAGGTCATATGCATGAGATTGCTCTGTGGATCTTCTATACCAATCATTTGGTATTTGTAGATAGTTGATCACATCATTTCCAACTGTAAGACCATTGAAAATTTATTTCAATTATAAAGATAGAATAAGGTCATTTTCTTCTATTAATTCGTTTAACTTATGAACTTGACTGCCATCAAAGTTCACTCCAAAGACATCTTCATACTTAATGTCATCTATCAAGGTTGCTAAATCCACTTCTTCTTCATGATTTTGCCAAGTGGCAAAATTATCTATGAAGTTAAGACTTACAATCTCATCCCCACTTGAAATAAGGTGATTTTTCAATCATTGAATGAACTCTCCATCATCTCTCTAATTATATAGTCTAGGGCCCATACATCCTATTGGAGTTGATTGGACCATACTTGAATGAATCCCCTTATTTGTTGTCAAATCAGCAAATTTAATCTTTTTTTTTAATTTCTTCTATGGTTGAAAATTCAAAATCTTATCTTTCAAAGAGTGAGATGAGGTTTTGGCTAAAGACAATCCTTGAGATTGAATTAGGATTTTAGTCAGGTTTTTTGGTAGCCTATAGATGATATGGGGCTTCTTACCTCTCTAATCAATTTTTGCCTTAACTGCCCTTAATTAAGGTCTATTTAGAAGTAATGGATATGAATTTTTGTTAGGATGCATATGAATCACATAAAAAATGAGGAAATATTCTTCACCTCCTGTCATCATCCTACAACCACTAATTTGTTCCAAAGGTATGTCTTAGCTTTGATTAGTTATATTAATCACAAATAAAAAAGGACTAGTGATACTAAATCCTAAATTTTCTATAATTTTCACTGGCATAATATTTAAACCACTATCTCCATCCATAATAATATAGGATATGATTTTATCTACTATAGACACCTCTAGCTCAATTGCCTTCACCTCTTGTATTACTTGAATTATTTTAATATGAGTTGGAATTTTTGCTTTAGATCATTGCTGTCTTTTGATAAAAAAAAGTTGTTTTAAAGTTCCTTCTTATCAAAAGAGAAACCTCCAATAATTGAGCAATTGTAAAATCTATCTTAATTTTCTTTAAATCCTCCTATAAATCATATGACTTAACCTGATCCTTACTTTTAAGTTGAATTGAAGGATTAAATTTAAGGTCAAGAATTTTAGGTACTTTCTACTTTTTTTTTGAAAAACATTTATTTGTCTCAATATTTTTATTTAAAATTCCTAACAATCTATTCAAGTTAAATTCAAGAACTTGAGATAATTCTTTAGAATCTCTAACATTAGCCATTGCCTCTCTTGTAATTTCATTTAAATCTAAAAAATAAAAAGAATCTTTTGAATTATTCTTTCTATCAATTGAAATAAGAGGAGGAGGATTTGAGTACCTAAATCTTGTCATAACTACCAAGATTGATATTATAGGTGGTGTTTATAACTTAGATTGGAACAATTCATATATAATCAAGTTTGACTTAGGAAGTACAGGCTAGATTATTACAAAAGAGATTAAAGCTTATTTTCCAATCATTCTACCATTGTTTTGATTTACAAATCTTACATCTTGAGAGCCTTGACCATCATATTATTGGCCATGTTGAGAGTGACCACCATGTGGAGGAATAAATCTTTGCTTAGTATTTAAACCTAAGGCTAAGGGAAGATGTTGGTTTTGATGATTATTGCTATGGTCATAAAATAGATTTAAAGGTTTTAAAGTATTGTCAAAATTTTGATTTCTTGTCCTCTTCAAATAATCTTAAATTTGTTGATGATAATTTGCTTGTGGAAATTTTAAGAGAACTACCTTATCAATTCACCTACATATACTTATAGGGTGGTTTCTCCCACAATTTCTACAAACAATTCTATTTTCTATCCAACAACTACCAAGCAGATGTCTTTTGCTATAAAAGTAATGTACTTCTTGCCTTAGTCTTGATTGATTTTTAAAACCTTGATTAGGATAATCATGGCTTTATAGATGAGAATTAGATCCTATATTGATTTGGCTTCTATGAAGGGGACGTAAGATGGTTGCCGTCCAAGATTATATTGATAATTTTGCGAGTTTGAACAAAATTGGTTAGTGTGCCTTGATTGATTATATTGAGTATACTACAATTCTAAAGTGTGCCTACCAGATTCTATGGGAGGTGGGACTTGATTTGGATTTTGGCCTTTGATTAATAAGGTTATTTATTCTTGTATAGTTTTTATTTGTTGTGCCAGCTCGTTTTGGAATCCCTATTGACTTTGAAAGATTTTATTTTTAAATTCTTCCTTCTACCTATTTCTATCTTTTGGATATGTCAATTTTGAGAATTGGATGGTAATTTAACTATTAATAGTGTAGGATAATGGTTTATAGGTTGGAATTGATTTTCCATAGTTCCATAAGAATGTCCTTGAGACTTATCCATATTTTAAGCATAGATTGGTATTAAACTTGGAATTCTATGGTCTTCCTTCCTCTACATCATTTCTTGTTGTTTGTCAATATCTTCAATCATCCATGCTATCTTTTTTGTATCCTCTAAGTTTTTTAGCCTTTCTTTGAGGATTTCTCTAATTATACCCTCCTTGTTGAATCCTTGGATAAAAAAGTGGATAAAAATATCATCCGTAAAAAAGGTTCCTACAAATCAATATATTATTAATTCAAATCATCGGATATATTCGTCAATCTCCTCTCCTTTTCCTTGTCTCAAAGAAAAAAGGGCCTTAAGGGCATTACTTTGTCCTACTATTGGTTTAAATTTCTCTAGGAATGCTCTCATGAACATGTCCCAATTTTTAAAGATTTAGAGAAGATGGTTTCTATACCATTTATAAGTTCCATCTTTTAACGTGCTCAAAAACCACACAAGATAATATCCACGATTGGTTATCAAACATGTTATGAGAAGTTCCATGAACCTCTCTATATGTACTGTTGAATCGTCATGCCTACTTCTTTTAAAGATTGGGAGATTATAAGGTATAGGAACTACTTGTAATCCCGTAGAATTACAATGGATAACCTCCTTGGCTAGACCAAAGAATTTAAGGATATAGGATTGAAAGAAGTTTTTCTATAATAATCTATTAAAGGAAAATTAGATCTTGATTCTTTCTTTTCTTGATTTATTTCTATTATAAGATTAAAAGATTCAAAGTCTATTCTTTCTTCTTCTACTACTTGGTTAGGATTTAGTTCCAATGGATTGAGTACAAATATATCTTATGATATTGTAGATATATCTTAGTTGTCCAACCATTGTCATGTGGCATGATCTTTTATTTGGGAATGAATTGGATACTTGACTGTAGAAAATTTATTTGAAACTTAATGGCAAAAGTCTAATAAGTAATTTTTTTTTAATAAAAAGGACAAATAATATAATGATATTACAAAAGATAATTTTTATTGATAAATCCTTTTATATTTAAGTAGATTTGTACAAAAAGATTCAAATTGCCACAAAACCCTTTTATATCTTATTCACCCACAAGGACTTATTTCTTTTCAAACTTTAGAATTCAATAATTCTTAATCCAAATATTCAAATTCTATGAATATTTTTTCAAAGTGCAGATAATTTTTTTAAGCTTCACTACATAAAAAAGGTCAATTACAAATTTGTTGTCAATTCTTCAATATCTTTAAAATCCTAGTAGATACTTAAAACCCTAGCTTAGAGACATCCAAGCACTATTTCCTTCATATCTCACAAATCCAAAATCTTAATATAACAAGAATTTTGCATAAAATCTTGTGACATAAATATATATATTTTTAAAAAAATTGAGTCAAATATTTATCAAATTATTAAAGATATAATTCAAAACATAACCACTGGTTAAATGGGATCACTTACTGCTCTTAGCTTATAAGCACTAATCTCAACTCTCAATATCTCCTTCATTCCAATTTGAATTTTATTAAGCCTCACATAAAAAATGTAGCCAAGAAAGTATTCTTTCAAATCCCAATTGCCAATCCTCTATTGCTCTCTGTATATGTGAGTTATGCCTAAAAGAATACTAATAGGTATAATTTTGACACCTAAACTTTCAACACCTATATCTCCTTCATGAAAAGTCCAAATTATACAAAATTTGCAAACTTGCTGACTCTAGCCTTTGATGTTCGACTCCCCTTAAAAAACAAACCTTAATTCCTAATAAATCCTTAGGTAGCCTCCTTGAAGCCCATTGGACATGATTTTTGGCCAATAGGAATAGAGACTTCTATTATCCATCTCCATTCATTCACATAGATGGCCAAACTATCCCCTTTCATACTAAAAATCCCTTTTCAATATTTTTTCTTATAAGATTTACATAATATGTGTTCTAAATACCAAATAAAAGAAACAAACAAGATCTTAAGGATCACCAATGTCTAACAAAGGTAACTTAAGATATACAAAAGTTATTATCAATATCAAATCAACTTCAAAAGCCGCTATCAAAAAGAAAATAAGGTTGTATAAACCTCAATAATAATCTTTTTAAATAGATTGATTCTAAACTAACAACCTAACCACATCTTGTAATTAATAAAATCTATTTTTATGGCTTTTATTTAACTATATAATAAATTATACATTAAATATAAATGTATAATTTTTTCATATGATAGCCAAACAACAACATGATACCATTGGATTTCAATTCCTCTAAATTTTGAAGTGGAATTTTTTTAAAACAAATTTAGATTTTTTATAGGTGAAATTAATTTAGGTTGTTAGATCTAGTAGAACAATACATCTAGCATGACTATGGACATAACATTCACCTAGACTCATAATTTTAACATATCAATCCCTAAAAAATTAACTTAAAAAGTTTTTTGCCATCTATTTGCAATCTATTGAAAATACCTTCTAACAAAGAAGGGAAATAAAACAAAAGTAAGTAAAGAGAGAATAATTGCTTGAGTATCACCTCAATCAATATTTTTTCCAATTTTACTTACTATACAGTACGATCTTATGTGGGAGTGATCCTAACCAATAATAATGTGAAATTTTTTTTTATATTAGGATGGCAGAGAGTTCAAGCTCTCCTTTTTTTTTATTTCTTCACACAATAGTTCTTAAGAAATTATCCATTACAACGGTTAATAACAAAGATTACATTACAAAAAAAATTCTTTGCAATCAATTCACACCACTTTGAAGAAGAACTCACCTTGTTGCATCTCCAGCCAACTTGACACTTATTAATGATGACCAATAAATATTTAATGTCTCTCTACTTGATCCAAGTTAAACATTCCAGTAAAGATTAGGATTTAAAACTAATGGATTAAAGGTTCTATCTACCTCCTATATCCATGTCTACAAGAAAGATTGAAGACTTATCTTTCTTGTGTCTTCTTCTTAGATTCTACCTTCTAATTTCTAGCTCTTATTTCTTTCTTTTACATGTATCCGCTAAACTTAAAAGAATTGAAATAAATTAATAAGAGCCAAAGTACTTACTTGAAACTTAGCTTCCTAGTGCTACTTCTTTTATTATATCCTTCACTCTTCAATTGACAACCTGTATTAGTTTAATGAAATGAAAACTCAACCAAATTATTTAATTGAAAACTTACTTTAGAAGTATGGTATCTTGAGTGATTATTCTTTTATTCTTCTTTTTTTTCTTTTTGTATTGTGAGTGAAGTAATTTTTTTAATCTATTATTGGAGAACCTTTTCTATTCTACACTTATCAAGAAATGGGCTATGGCAAGTAGAGAGGGTGATTAAATCCCTCTACCACAAGAAGATTTACAAGGATAAAATAAATGATTGCTTATTTGAATAACCAATATTTTATTTTCTATGAAAGGATGGGATATGAGGGGTGAAGAAGATGATTAAATTCCTCAACCACTAAAGATGGGCCCTCAACAAGAAACTCATAAGGAGGGAAGTGATGAAACCTTTGAAGATGAGTTCCACTCCAAAAAATTTCCACAAATTGAGTATTGATGAAAAATCAATAAAAATTGTACCACTCCAAGCTTATCTTTCAAGTATTTTATTCTAAAAAAAGCTCAACTGAAAATAGTCAATAGGCACTAAGAAATGCCTTTTTAAACAAGAGGTATACAAAACTGCCAAGGTAGTGAATCCCCTTCTAATCAAAAACTCACTAAAAATTCAATTTTGGTCCAAATCAAATGTGTAATAACTCTTTACAAAGCTAATAATAAAATAAACAAATTTACAAAAATTCAAAGTCAAATAACAAACACAATAGAACTGAATGATGAAAATCCAAGAGCAAATCACTCTTGGGAGCAAACTCCCAAAGCAATGAATCCTCTTTTAATCAAAATTCACCAAAAATTCAATTTTGATCCAAATCAAACATAAAAAAATTCTTTAGAAAGCTAACAACAAGATGCATAGTTTAATAAAATCCCAAAGTCAACTAACAAACACATAAAAATTGATTGATTAAAATCCGAGAGAAAATCACTCTCTACTTAAATTTTATTTTGTTTTGTTTTGTTTTGATTATAAATGATAAAAGCTTTGTTTATAGTAATAATAAAGAAAAGTAAAAGATTTAGTAATGATAGAAGATAAGATTGAAATTCTCACTCAAAAACTCTACAAAAAGGATCAACCACCATTAACCAATTCTACAATCACCCACACAATTATAAGCACCACCTCTCAACAAACATACCAAAATGTGAGGGTAAATTTTTATCCCTCAATGTAAATTATAAGATGGCCTCATTTAAGAGTTGCTTGTAATTGGTGGTATAAAGTGAAGGAAGAAAATAGTAAGTATAACAAGAATAACAATTACAAAACAAGGGAAGTGAAGGATATCAAGTAAGTATACAATTCAAAACTATGTCATAGTCTATTCACTTTGTTTTTACCTAGTAAAAAATAAAGATAAAAAATAAAAATTATATTTTTGAATAAATAATATTTTTATCTTTCCAATTGTATAAAAAACATATAAGTTTGAGTTATTATAAATAAGTTATGATAATCCAAAGTAACAAGATAAATAATAGAAAAATTAAGTGGAAATTTTTTATCTCAAGGATAACTTGTTTAAGAGATCATGAGTTTGAACCTCACCAAGGCTCACAAGTAATATATAAAGGTGTCCTAAAGGGGCCATGAGGCCTTAATCTTATCCTCCTACCTACATCTAAGGTGCCACAATCCATATGGGACTTGTGCACCTCTCTTCTTACAAAGACTATACTAGCTGTTGGTCCTTTTATTTTCTACTATTAAAACTCATTTTTTTATAACTTTGACTTCACCATGGTATTTAAAAACACCCGATTAGCCTAGAAACCTTGTATGGCCTTCAAATCTTACTCCAATTCTTCATAATGGCTCTCAAGGTGGTAAAACTCATTTTTACCAAAATCTTAAAAATTATTCTAAAAATTCCTAAAAAATTCTAAATAAATTCTAAATAAAAATTAAAAATTCTTATAATATTTTTAAAATAATGATATCAATTTAAAAATATTTTATTCTAACTTGGTGATTTTTTATAATAATAAAGTCAATTTAAATCAACTAAAAATCCTATTTTCTATATAAAAAACTAAAAAGACATGAGATTTATTTTTCATACTTCTTCTACCTACTAAGTAATATTTATATATTTTTAATAGGTGGTACATAGAGATAGAAGGCCAATATAGACATTGATCTCAATAACTAAATGCTAATTCTTATAATTAAAAAAAATACTAAATTAACTAAGATAATTGCTTCCAAGACTTACTAAGACCCTATTTCTTTCTCACTAATATTATTCTCCTTCATTTAGCATCATCTAAACACATCTTTATTTTACAGTTGTAATTTTGGCACTCTAAATACATTCTTTTATCTTAAAACAACTAATGAATCAATTTAATGACTCACATATTGTCAACAATAGGTTTTTTACATTATCTTTTAAACCATATCCAAACTTATTGATAAGAGCCTTATCATTCCAATCTACATTGCAAAAAAATTGTTGGAATTTGACAACATAGATAGCAATTGAATGTGACCTTTGTTGTAAAGATTGGAGTTTTATTTTTGCTACTTTTTTCAATTGCATTTCTCAAAAGTGGCTATGAATATTTTCAAAAATGAGTTTAGATCATAAAGAAGTTGTGAATCCTTTTCTATTAAAGAAGCAAATTATAAAAGTAAAAATAAAAAAACCTCTAAATAAAAGTGTGCCTATAAATTCTACATAAATGATCTTATTAGAATAATAAGTAGGATGTAAGCTTAAAAAGAGTTTGACTTATTGTAGAAATCTTTAAAATTTTAATCTTTTCCCATCAAATTTTTTTAGAATATTAATCTTTGGCTCCTTCATACTTGTAATAGCAAGACTTTTAAGATTCACTTTTAAAATTGATCTTCTTATATTTGCTTCTTTTAATTACAAGACTTTTCAGTATAAATATTAGACTTCATTGTTTACTTCTCCTATAGGCGTAGAAATAATGCTTTTATAGTTAAGATTGTTAATTTGTGAGATTTTTATTCAAAGAATATACAAAAGCTTGTAAAGATCTACAATAGTTCTAAATCTATTTTTACTTCTATTAAGTATAACATCTATAATTTGTTTTTCTTCTATTTTGATAATAATCAATATTAACAAATAGACAAGTCAATTTAAAGTAAGATAATCTATAATCTCTAATATCAAATGAAAATTTCTATAAAGAGAGATAATCCACTCTTTTTAAAGAAAGAATCAATGTTAGAAAATAAAAATATTAGTTTAAAGGTGGATAGTCTACAACCATTAAAAATACAATACTATATTTTAAGAAGTGGAATAATCTACTCACTTCTTAAACAAAACAAGTATAACAAGTTAGCACTCTTTTTAAACTATCAAGGACATAAATCTCGACAAAAACTCCAAAGAGACAATACATTCTTGTATCATCAAAAGTAAAAAAGTAGTCAAATCAAATGTAGATATAATATTAAAACTATAATGACTATTATCAAATACAAAGAAACTAGAGAGTTTTGAACTAAGACTAAAATACAAGAAAGACATTGATAAGAGTGAGGAAGGCCTCATTCTTACCTCCATATATATTATCTAACTAAGGAGTTATTTAGCAGCATCTTAAAAACTACATGACATGTGTCCAACTTATGAAACACATGTCTAACTTATAGGACAAGTTTCTAATATATATGCCACATGATCAACTTATAGGACAAGTTTCTGATATGTACACCATATGACCAACTTATAGGACAAGTTTCTAATATATATGCCACATGATCAACTTGTAGGACAAGTTTTTGATATGTATACTATACAACCAACTTGCAAGACAAGTTTCTGATATGTATGCCATATGATCAACTTATAGGACAAGTTTCTAATATGTACGCCACATGACCAACTTGTAGGACAAGTTTCTGATATGTACACCACATGATTAACTTGTAATAAAAGTGGCCAACATGTGCGACATGTGGCCAACTTATTAGCTTAATTTTCAACCTATCAATGACCTACAAACACTTGTAATGTTAAATCCAAGTCTACAAAGCTTCTAAGAAGCTTCTCAAGAAGATATTAACAATTTAATCTATTTTTATTTATTTCTACCTAATTCTACTTATCCAAGTAATTATACTAATATAAATGTCCTAGAAAAAACTTCAATTTCTACTTAACTAAATTATTACACTTTTAATCAATATGAAACATTACAACTAACATATTATTATACTTTTAATTACTTTTTATAAAAAATTATACTTAACATGTTTAAAATTTATAAACAAATTATATATTATAAAAAATAATTCAACTTCATTCAAAAATCAATAATATACTAATAATAAGAATCTCATAATGTTATTATGTTATTCTGTTTTAGTCAAACATTCCAAAAAAATTCAAATATGAAGCAAAAATCAATTTTGATAAACATTAATAGATCATATGCAATGATGTTACATGAACCAAAATCATTTTGCCATACTATGACATACAAACCAAAAACTTTACAGGTTACAATTTGAACGATATTTGCAAAATGTTCCATTTGGATTACTTGTCATACTTCATAACCAATTAGTCTTTTTAAATTGGAAAGTTAGTCTAAAGGTCATTCTGCTAAAATATAGACTTGAATCATATCCATACATTTTAAAACCTTCTTTACATGTTATAAATGCTCAATTTCTAGATGTAATATGCAAACTCGAAATGAAAATGAGCAACTGGGATTTTTAAGAGGTCTGAGGAGGAAGCTAAAAAATCTGGAGCTTGATAGGAAGCCGACTCCCATTTTGAGTTTCTAATCTTCAAGTTTTGAGTTCCTAATCAGCTCTTCAACCTCCAAGTGGCCCCAGTTTCTAAGTTTGCGTGAATGCTGAAAAATTGCTGGAGTGTTGCAGATTGAACTCTTTGAGCTGCAAGAGCAAATCCATACGATTAGATGTTGTGCAGAGACTTTCAAAATCAGCACACTGAAAACTTCGTTAATTCTTTCAAAGGGCATCTTATAAACAAACCTCCAGAACACGGTTCCGATTTACATCGAAGAGACGAAACATGAGGTCCAGCTCACTCTGCAGGCACATCCAAGATAGTGCAATGTGAGAAAGTAGCAATGAATTAGAATAGTATATTTTGTACAATTCATTACAGGCGATAACATCACCACAACGCACCATTAAATGGACTTTTGATGATGTAATGTGAAGACATGCAGATGTGCATATTTTAAGTGCACTTCAGACTAGAATTATTTGTAAATGACACCAGAAGTTTGAGCAACAAATCCCCACACTTTAAAGTCAGTAACATAAGCATGATTGAATGAAGGATGAATGAGAAATAGCGCAAAAAACGAAAAAACAAACAAATAAAAAGGTCGCCAACAGAACATGCAGAACATCAAACCTGACTCATATGCTGGGCAGAAGGATGCTTCCGCACAATTTCCATGAATTCGAATTGTGTGACTGGCTTTCCTGCCACTGAAGCATCAACGGCTTCCTAGGATTAGAGGGCATAGCTAGATCGATGTCGATAACAAGATAGAGCAAACGAAGACGATGATGCAGCTAAGCATTGCTACATTTTCAGAGGATTCAACTTCTATAACTCATCGTTTAGACAAGAGATGAGAAACACGGCGTAAAATAGGTAATTTGGTGTAACTTAAGATAACATCATTAATTGTAGAGTATTTTTTTAATGTTTTGAAAGCCCAATTATCCTGCGATCAAACCTTCAGTGATGACCACTTGGAAAATGTCATCAAGGTCGTCCAAGTGTTGTACGAGATTTTGCAGCCCCGCTAAATCCTGAAAGAAACAACAATAGGAAAAATCTCGTCAGCTGAGATGCAGGTGATTTAAAGAATCTAAGGGTCTTGTAACGGTGAAAGTTCCATGTTAATAGTCATCAACTGGGTGTCATCTTGAAAAATGTCCGTAAGCGTACTAAAAAACTGACCTGAGCACGCCGTCTATCATCCATCTTGGGGCCAACACGAGAGTAAGCAAACAGCATGGTAGCAGCAACTACAGATGTAGCAGTGGCACATCCTGAAACCCACCAAAAGAGGGTTGGATGTTCTTCAAATCCACTGCAAAAGAGTAGTGTAGTTAATAGCATTTACTATTATACATCTCTATGTACTGCCAAACATAGCAAGGTGGTCAGTTCAATATTAAGTACAAACCTCTGAAGATTCATGCCGAAAAATGCCCCAATAGCTGCAGCTCTGTGAATATCAAGATGAATTAATGTAAGAGATATTTTACATGGAGTTGGCTGTAAACAGCAATATAGCATCCACTGATTACCAAAAGATGATCTAGAAAAACTCAGTCAAGGATTCATCACAGCAGACCTACAGAAATACACCAATGTTTAATTTTCTCTTTCAGTCCATAAATTATCGAAGATACTACAACGTAGATGGCAGATTTTTTAAGCATCTATCTCCTATGGACACACAATATTTTTTAGGGTGACTTTCACAGGAGCCGCACAGGTTTGTGTAAGAAATTATTTATTCATATTGCATTACCAATAAAAGGAAAACGAAAAGAAAAGAAAAGAAAAGAAAAGAAAGCATCATCTCACACAATAACTACTAAGGGTCTAAATCTTTCATAAATCAAGAAAAAGACAGCAAAAGTATTCCGAGTACTTACAAGCTTACGGACAGGGTGCACATGCTCATCATCAGATCTGTGCGTATGATTCGGTTTCGAGTTGTGTCTAATCCCAATTCCCAAATCTGTGCAAATGAGCTGTCTCAGTATGTGAATCTACAAGTGAATCTAGACATTGCTTTACAACAGTTTGAGTGCTTTTAGAATTACCTCCTGAGCCGCATTCAAATCTTTTCGCAGCTCCTCAAGTGCACCACCAGCATCATCAAACTGCGCTACCACACAGACAGTCAGAACCCAGTTTTCTGCACAGCGTCGTTATACGTAAAAAAAAAAGGCAAGCGCTTCTCGACTTTCAAAAAAATAAATCAATACCTCTCGCTGATAAGCCAGGAGCATGTCAGCTGCTGCCTGCCGTAAAGTACTGTGATGAAATGATCCCTCTTTGGTTCTACAATGTCAAGAGATAAAAAAGGTTACCGAAGCTATAATTTTACAAAAAAACATAAAAAGGAAAAAAAAGAAGAAAAGAAAAGCATTCAACATAGTTTTATAACATCCAAATCTACTGTCTCACATAATTCACTGTGCAATGGACTTCGAAGAATAATTATCCCCGTACCAGAAGTGGATCCTTAGACTATGTTCTCTATGTGCATGCTGTGTCTGAAATTCAAGTTTCTGCTTTTGCTTAGTTTCAAAGACAAGAGTGTACTTATTGGAAGTGTTCGAGCTGATTGAGCACAGAGTCTTGTCTTCAAGACAAAGGGCCTGCAGATTCTCATCACTATTCAACACCTGAAAATTTCCGAACACATTCACCAACTTTAGATGCTATTTCGATTGAGCTCCGACGAAAAATTCTATATAACGTGGATCTGAATATGAAAATTTTCAACTAGAAACCATGACTAATTCCTAGTGACTTTTGCACGTTTGACAGAAATATAACAGGAGCAAAGAGTAGAGAGCATAGAATGGTATTGGCTCATAAATGGGGAAACCTAGTTGCAGAAAGTTGCTAAGAATAAATTCTCTAAGTAAGTTTTTCACCACTTGGGAATGTGTCAAAAGCTTCTTTTATCAGGCAACATATCGCCAAATTAACCTTACGAGAAGACTAATACAGCTGCCAGACAAAAAGCAATGGACTCCAATTCCAAGAGATTGCTAGGTAATGGTATTGGGTGTATACCTGCTCCATAGCATTATGGGCATCGTGAATATCATGCTCCACTTCTGTGAGAGCCCTCTTTAACGGCAGCAATCGCTGGAGCCTACATTCCACTACAGGTTCAATGCGGTTAGTACAGTTCTTGTTTGTCTTTACTGTAGTCTTCTGCATCGCTCTTATCTTTTACATTGTCAGAAGATTCTGTAAGCATGTGAATTGCTCTTCACAGTAGTCAGACATACGTAACTCTAGTACACCATAGCTGCTAGAAGCTAACCTAGAAAGCAAGGTTTGTTATCAAGACGCGGTAGCAAAATCTAATGCGAAATTGTTTAACGAGACTGAGGGTAAAGAAACACGCACCCTCCCATATTCACATCTGACGTAAGCTCCTCAAGGATGCGCTCCACCAGCACCTTAAGTCTTTGCAGCTAACTGTATAAGCCTTTGTGCCCAAGTCTTTAAAAACAATTATTGAAACCAATACTTCACTACCTTAACGTAAATTTTAAGTGTTTTAAGATGCACTTGTAAAAGCTTCTGACCTGGAAATTCTAAAAGAAAAATTTTCTACACTTTTTGTAAGAATTAGTCAGTTAAGGTCACTTGCGTTTCTGAACTCTGCCGTGTGGTACTGGTCCGAGCTTGATCAAGGAGAAGGACAAACATAACAAGTATAAAAACTGATCACATTAATACGTCCTACCTATGATGATTATGGTTGTCACGGTATTAATGTCGAGCCAATAAAAATGAGAGTCTCACTAGCACAACGATCTGTGAATTGAAACTATTACCAGAATGTGAAGAGAGTATCACCTTTCAACTTTCTGATTGAAAAAACTGCTGGTCTCCTCAAGCAAGCACTCAACCATTTTCAAGTGAAATGGCATGATTTCATAAGTGTATCCTGATGGATTCTTCACTTGCTCGGCCATGGAAATTGCAAAAAACTCCCGTGCCCTGCAGGAATTAGCACTCGACAAATGATGCCGGATTATAAATTCACCCAGTGATTGTAATCACTTCGAGACTGGAAGTAATGACTAAACACAACCATTAGGTTCCATAAAGAATTCAAAAGAAGATGTCATCGGAATCAGCTGGTACGATTCAAGCATTACGATGAAAATTCATGCTTTGAAGCACTGCATACTATCCCATAATAGGTGCAAAATTGTGCTACGGTATCATTTGAGTTCTGAGTTTTAAGAAAATCAATTTCAGATCTATTACACCTATTCAAGGCAATCAATTCTCAATGTTCATGGAAGGCAGTGCAGCACAACAGCAAACAAATGATGCAACTTGTGACTTCATATTCGGTGACCAATAGGTACCTGTCCATTACTTCATTTGTAGCTTTTCTCTTGCTTGATAGATTTCCCACGATTCCACCCACCTTGCCGATCCTGCAATCATCATCAGATGCCAAGAGGGTTACCAGGACTCCCCTCTACAATGACGAACATGGGAAAATGGTTGCAGCAACCAGTATGTTATCTACTTATAATTTCACGTGACGTGCAGAGTGACTAATCCAACGACTAAATCTGCTATTAATGAATAATATCTAATTATACCTCGTTGTCGAAACAACGAACGTCTAATGCCTTCTCTTGGCATACCACAGCGAGTTATGATTCAGATAATGTATCCTGGTAGCATTTGTCTGGTGAAGCAAACCTGACCGTAATAAGAGAAAGTCGAAAAAAGAAGACGTAGACAACTGATAAACGCCTTACACCCTGATACATGATTACAAAATTAGACAAGATGAACTAGAATACGATCTGTCAGTCCTCTTGAAAATACTTAATGCGATCGGAAGGTGTGGTTGTGCAGACATACGGAGGACGGCGAGCTTCAAAAAGTATGGCGTGGTCTTTGCAGACTAGTGCTCTCACATTCTCCATACGCACGATCACCTAAAATGTGAATTCCACATGCAAAGTCAATCTTGAGCAGCAGGGTGCAACTGAGTTTAACAATAACGAAGCTGAGAAACTGGTGCTTTCGTCGCTCAGAAATACGACTTAATTTTAATAGGTAAATAAATTAAATAGTACAATCTAATGACTATACCTTTTCGTTCCGAACAGATATCGTCGCCCGTTGGGGTACAAAGGACTTCGGCCTCGCCAACAAATCGATGTCCCTAGGATGAATATTCTAAATCATAAAAGCACAAGCTTCCCTCAGATTCAGTACGTTGCAGAGTCATTGACGATTGCTTTCTTGGTATTAACTACACCACTAACTATAAACACGCCCAAAACAGTCAAAATTAAGACTGTTGTCCTACAATAAGAGAAAACGCGTCGACTGCTGTCCAAAAGCAAGGAAAACATAACAATACAACGATATAATTCTTACAAACTCGGAGGTCCTCAGGGAAAGATGATGCCATGAACCGTCATCGTCTATTCGAACAACATTGAATTTTGCGCCCCCGTCCAGAACCTTCTTCAGAGGATTTTTCTCTTCTGTTTTTTTGTTATTAGGTAGAGAGACCATCTCTAAATCCTCACTGTGAACATTTCTTCTACAATATCTCGAAACGTGTCCATGCGACCAGCAACGATTACTCTCATCACGAGAACATGAATAAATGCTATATTGAGCTGAAGTAGATAGTGGGCGGACCAACGCAAGAAACCTATTCGCCGAAATGCCTGTACATGACATATGACTGGAGGAACCTAACGTTGTTGATATCCTCGAAGCTTTGAGGAAGCCATGTGACCCAGTTTGTTGGCTCAAAATGTAAGTGCTGGCAAAACGCTGCAGGTGTACCCTGGCCATCTTCGTTTTCGTAGTGCACCGATGTTTATTTCAACAACGCAAGGTGACAAGTCTTCTTCATCTTTCTCCTGATTTTGAACCCTCCATGTCTCTTAAGAAGCAGATCTCAGTCTGCTTTCATCAAAAGAGCATTTCTTGTCCTGCACCTCAAAAGCGGTCGGCATCAAGACATAAAGTAAAAATGCGAGAAATGATAGGTAAAATTCTCATCGTAGGAATCTGAAGCCTCAATTCTCACATTGAGCAATGTAACCATGACCAATTGAATGCTACTGAGAAAACAAAAAAACATTCCTATCTCTCAATCCAAAAGAGGGTCGGTAAAGCCAGTGCAAATTACCCTGACAGTTGCAGGTGCCTGCAAAACGGAAAACCTTCAGATTCCTTTAGAATGGTCCCCAAAACTACAATTTATCAAAGTGTTTGATCCCTCAGCCCAGCGCGCTTAGCTAGAATAAGATAGCACGTATTCCTTACAAGATCAACTCCTGAAATTCAAAGAACACCTATCGAGCTACCGCAATTACTACCACCCAGATCCTCTACTAATCGCTGACTCACAAGTTCGAGAAAATTTGACCTCGGGCCCAACAGCAGCAAAAATTCGCCAACACACTGAAACCCTCTCCACTCTGCTGAAAGCTGAACCCTGAGCCTGTCAAAAAATTCAAGCGCGTGGAGAGCAGCGAGCATTAGCAGAGGTCAATAATACGAACCATGGTTGCGAACAGTTCAAAGTTCCCGGCAAGAGACCGGAAAACTTGCTAATACCTAGCGATTCATGAGAAAAGATGCCTTCCGGTTACTGCCACGGTGGCCTCCGAACTTACACGTAAACATTCTGCAGAGTTACTAAAATTGGGGGGGGGGGAGGGCGAGGCTTGACGATCTTCCTCCGCAAACATCTTGACCTCCTCGACCGAACCCACTTTCATTTTGATTTCATCCACTCAGGTGGTGGTGCGTGCTTCCATGCCACCTCCAGTGCAACGCTTCCAATGCGACCCAATTGAGGCCTTGAATTAGGGCTTCCTCTTCCGAGACTTACGACGACCCTGACTCTTTGTTTGCAACTCGCACTCCAGTTGCGGTGTATTTGTGAATTTGGTGTGCACGCATGTGCAGAGTTGTGTTCAGAGAGGCTCTGTAGCTCGCATGCTTTGGAACTGCGATGAGTTAGCATTTTAAAAGCAGAGTGACGATGCAGGGCTGTGCGCTCGTAGAATTCAGTTCGTTGTGAATGATGGTTGGGTAGGTTTTTTATGAGTTGCAAGTTAGGCGAGCAAGACACGTCCAGAAGTTCTTCCAGGGATTTGCAGGAGTTGGTGACAGGAGTCAGACTCGAGGTATGGGTTTCCAGTTATTATTGCTTCTAGTTTTGCTTCTTCTGCTAGTCTTGCTAATGGTTTAAGATGAGGTTGTTCCTTCTAAAGTGGCTAGAAGCGGGTGGGGTTAGAAATAAATCATGTCATATCCTCTTCGAGAGAAATTTAGACAGAGGTTGGAGGAATTGGAGATCAATGCATTTTGTGCTAGGGTTTGGACAGAGTCCTTGCAGTGGAGTTGCGGTGATTTTTGTTGGCTGGGAACCACGATCATGCACTGGGAATTGGGAGTTGGAAACGGGGACACTGTCCAAGGGAGTTGGGTAGATGAAGTTGATGTGAGATAGGTCCATGTGGGCGGGGCGACTGCAGTATGTAGATTTGCTGACCTGGAGTATGAGCAGGGGGTGGAATTGGCGGCAGCCAGTGCACAATGTTCAGATCATGATGTTGCTCTGCATCGACGATTCGGTACCAGATACAGCGTTCTTTGTGACCCCAAATTAAAGATTAACGCCAGAATTTGCTTTTGTTCCTGGTTCGTGATTCTTAATACTGGCTTCATCCTCGCGAAACAGGTCTATTAGCCTGGGCTGGTTCCAGTAACGTGACAGGTCAAGCGTATTGTGAGTGAATTGGGGTATGATGATTAGGAGATGATCGCAAGGTTCGACGAAGTCGCTGTGGTACATTGTCCGAGGAGCGAGTAGATTTGAGGGTGTGTTTTATGAATGAGCGTGCGAGGCTAGGTTTCCGTGAGATCGTTCATGCAATCGACTGCGGCTTGATCTGGAGGCAGTTTGGAAGTTGTCGAGCAAACAGGAAGGGGGTGTAGAAGTGAGTCACTAAGAGTGCGGGAGCAGCAGGAAGATAGGAGGCAGCGGAGAGGATGGCGAGCCCCTTCCCCAACGATGGTTCGTTTCTGGAGAGGTTCAAGCAGCTGCAGCAGGACGGTCCCTCGAAGCCCGACACAAGCGGTCCCGTGGTGTTGACGAATGTGAAGTCGTCAAAAGCGAGCTCGAACAGCAAGGGTGGAGGTGGATCAGCGTCCGGAGGGCCTAGGAAGGGATCTTTACCGAACGGGAAGCTAGCATTCAGTCTGAAGCAGAAGTCGAGGCTGGCGGTGAACGCAATCAAACTTGGAGAAGACGAGGACGAGGAGGAAGACGGTGATGCCCAGAGACAAGCCAAGAAGGCGAAGACGGAGACCGCGTCGAAGAGCAAATCACCGGAGCCGAAGGATTCGGGTGAGATAGCACATGCGATGATGTTGGCTGCGGTTGTTTGTGAACATGTTGGGTCAATGTGAGGAGGGTGATCGTTGAGGTTAGGGGGATTGTAGGGGAAGGACGTAGTGACGTTATATTTGCATTGGAAGTTGACTGGAGCCATACCATGTTGTTATCCGGCAATGGTGCAGTTCCTGCTCCTCCAGCAGACGGAGAGGTGAAGAAGGTGGCGGATAAGTTAGCGCTGTTTGTAGCAAAGAACGGGCGGCAATTCGAGGAGATCACCCGTGAGAAAAACCCTGGGAAAAGTCCTTTCAGGTTTGTGGTCGTGCCTTAAGTTAGAAGTTGCGGTTGCAAGTTTTGGATGATGGGTAGTGGTGGATGTGGAGATGGTTTGGGGATTTTGGTGCATCGCGTGGATGCCGTGAGGATGGTTGGAGGGCATGTGTGGGGCGGGTGATGATTTTGGAGGAGTGGCGAGTGTGAGCAGCTTTTTGTACGATACGGAGTGTGCGGAGTACAAATACTACGAGTATCGGGTTGCTCAAGAGGAGACAGTGCTGGCAGGCGAAGCGGGTGGATCGCAGGCATCGCAGTCAGGTAGAGACTGGGTGTTGGAGTGTACATGATATTTGAAGTGGGGATGTATGTGTGGGTGTTGGAGTGGTAGAAGCGGCGGTGATGGTTTGAGGTTTATTGTAGAGGTTGGCAGGTGGTGGTTTGAGGGGATGATATGTGATTGGATGCAGGAAGCGGTGGCACGAATCAAGGTAGCTCTCACAGGCAGTCAAGTGGAGGGCAGCAGCAGAGGTATCAGACACCGGCTTCCGCTTTGTACAGCGGCGGCAGTGAGCAGCAGAGGGCAGCTTATTCATCGGGGCCTTCACACGAGTCGGTGCAAGGTACGGATGCTGGCAGACGAGGTTGAGTTGGTTTGTGGCGTTGTTGGATAGTATAGGTTGGAAGAAGCGATACGGAGGGCAGATGTGAGGTGGAGCATGCAATGTTTAGAGCATGGGACTTGGAAGCTGGGCGTCGATGTGTGGCGTTGTTGATAGTGATGTGGTGGGACGATTTGGTCGTTGATGTGGGCGGTTGTGTTTCGTGGGCGCGTGGTGGTAATGGATGGATGAGGTGCTGCAATGGGGAAAGGAGGTGATGTGGTAACGTGGTTGGAGTGGGTTGTACGGTTGGCAGATCGATACAGCCAGCAGGCTTATGCAAATGACTCAGTGGCAATGATGGAGTTTTACATGAAGAAGGCAGCGCAGGAGGCGATACGAAGACCTCCAAAGCAGTCGAAGGATGAGATGCCTCCTCCTCCGGGTCTGCATCCCCCAGGATCAGGTATGGGAGAATGGTTGGAGGGGTAGCATGCAAGGGTGGGAGCGTGGTGGTGTTGTGAGTGGTGTGACATAGTCATATCTCGGGGGTTCCTGGCAGGATGTGCAGTTGAAGGTTTTAGTGGCATGGATATGTGTGTGTTGTGTGGAATGTGCACATGATGGAGGATGCGTGGAACGGAGCGCGAGTCTGATGTTGAGAGTTGGTTGGTTGATGACAGATAGTTGGCAACGCGAAGAAGCGGGTGTGGCAGGTAAAGTGCAGGATGTAGGCGTTTGGGGTGAGCTCTGGGGTTTGAGTGGCATTGGCGTGGTTTTGCAAAGACGTGGAATGTTGATGATGTAAAGCATTGGTGTGGTGGTGGAGAAGGTTGTTGAAAATTGGTAGAGGTAGCGGCTTAATGCAGTGATGTGTGGGATTCAGAAGATGCACGTCCCAGTTATGTAACCCCTAGCGTAGGGGCGGTCGAGGATGGTGGCTCAGGTCCATTTCCTGACAAAACTATCTCAATACATGCATGGAAGTGGGGTAGAGTATGTTAGTTTTTGCGCATGCATGGGTGAGGCGGAGGACGTTGAGAGTGGAAGGCATGCAAGGGATGCGGGGTTGTAGAATTGTTAGAAGATGCAGTGACATGTGGAAGTGGATGAGGGTGTTGGACGATGATATGGAGGGAGGATTGTAAAGGGCGAATGAGTAGATGGAGTGGGTGGTCAGATTATGGTAGGAGGGAGCGTTGTAGGTGTGTGGCAGTGTTTGCGGAATAGTGGAGAATGTGCAGGGTTGGAGTGCATGCAGGGTGAGGATGGAGGGATTGAGATGTAGGTGGTGTGTGCGTGCAGGGAAGAAAGGGCATCACATGGGAGACTACATTCCTCCGGAGGAATTGGAGAAGTTTCTGGCAAAGTGCAACGATTCGAAGGCTGCAAAGGCAGCAAAAGCGACGGCCGATCGGGCAAAGATTCGAGCGGACAATGTGGGACATCGGTTGCTGTCAAAGATGGGGTGGAAAGAAGGTGGGATGAGAGGGGGGGAGGAGGGGGTTGCACGGGTGGCGTGGGAGAGAATGATGGTGGAGAGGAGGGTTAGGTTTGGAGAGTGTGGTGGTATTGGTTTTTGGAGAGGGGCGTGGAGGATGATGGTGGGTGGGGTGAAGAGGCTGACAAATGTTGCGGGTGGCGATGGTTTGCAGGAGAGGGTCTGGGGAGTGGGAGGAGCGGGATTGCAGATCCAGTGCAAGCTGGAAGCGTGAAAGTGAACAATCTGGGAGTTGGGGCGGAGCAACCTGGTGAGGTGACAGCGGAAGATGATATATATGAGCAGTACAAGAAACGGATGATGCTTGGGTACCGGTTTCGACCGAACCCTCTGGTAAGGGTGGATGAGTTAGTGAGTATGGCGATGGAGTATGTGGGTGTGGATGGTTTGTGGTTGGATAGTTGAGGATGTTGCAGTGTAGATTAGGGGTGCATGTGTGAATGCATGTGTGGATCAATGTGGAATGCAGAGTGAGAGCGTAACATGTTTGTGGTGGGTGGGGAAATTGAGTGCAGAACAACCCTCGTAAAGCATATTATTAATTGATTTGCGGCACGTTAGCATGGAAACGATTGATCGGTTTTGAAGAAACGGTATCACGGGTTGGAAAAATCACAAGTTTCAGTTGTTTTTTAGTCGCAGCTAGGTACCTCATATATCTAGACGGCTTCTCGATCTTATTGACTTAGGTAACCCCTCGTACACATGTGAAGATGAATTTCGACGGGCATTGTTGCATGGGGTCTGGACTGATGACGGTGTACCTGGCTTATTTGATTCCACCATATGACGTCTCTGCGTCCCCGGCACGCGACTGTTGGACGCTTTTGTTTCCTGCTCACATCTGGAAGCTCAATTGGTTTTATGACATTAGACGTTCTTTTACTTGACTATCCTAAATTTAAAGTCGTTTAGCTTACTGTTTCTTTTGGAAAGAGCTTAACTTTGTTTAGCTAGGTGATATCCATTTGTGTTGAAGCAAAGCAGTTGTTCGTGATGATTCGAGCAGTTTCGCACTCATTAGGACAGATGGAAAGTTTTGTTGTAGTCCAGGTTTTCTGGTGTAATATAAGTTCAAGTTCATTAATTCTGAACACAGTATATTGGCCAGCTTTGTAACAAAACTCTTGCAACGATCCTCTTTGAAATCATATTGTACTCTCTGCCTTTTTCAAATGTCGTGCACATTGAGATACGCGTGTGGTGTGTGTTATGTGTCGTCTCCATGGGTTGCAATCATACGGAATTCTCTAGAAGTGCCACGCGCATTGCACCCCAGATTCAACGAATAGAGACGATAGTATATTCTAACAATTCAGCTCCATAGTTCAGAACCGGAACATCATTTCAACCATCTTGAATTTTAGTGGATTCTAACACAATTGGGCAGGTTCCATGTTTAGGTTCGTTCCTCTTCAGTTGAAATGGTACAGTACAAACGCTTTTTGCACACATGGAAGGAATCATCGAGCCACGACACATATGACTAGAATGATTTACACACACTGTGGGTCTTTTGTAGAAGCTTAAAGATCTCGATGGTTTAGTGCGGACAATACCTCCATGTTGTAGCAATTTTACCCCCGCAATCTTTGCAAACAACAGCGCAGCACAGCACCAACCATGAAGCCTGCTCACACAAAGACGAGGAGCGGAATCTACGCAATCCATGGACTCCCAACCACACAAGCCTAAGCCAGGTGGCAGCCACTGAACTGAGCCCAAGAGCGGCCATAGGTATGGGGCATCATGGTCATAGACCCCCAAGTGGAGGGTCAAACTCACCCAGCTGGACCCGCCCCTGTTTCCGCGGCTCCCGCTCTTCGCAAATTTGCCAGCCTCCTCGACACATGTCATTGCAGCGTCATGAATTTGGTGCGGCGTGGGTGTCGTTCTTACCATTTTCATTACATTTGTTGGCCAGGAGGTGTGCAGAATCTGTTCTGTGCAGGTATATTGGCGCCTTCTTTTGTCGTAGGAAGAGATGAATTGGTATCAGCTTTGTGCTGTTAGATTTGGCCGCGTTCTGACGGCGTGAGTCGTTAGGTTGGAGTGCTCCGAAAGGATTTTTTGTCTGTGAGATTTGAAAACTTGGGTTGGGTTGGGTTGGTTTGTGAGGTTGTGGGGAGGATTCCGAGGTGGTGTGATGGACTTAGTGGCGGTGCGAAGCAGGATTGGAATTTTGAAGCAGTTTTGAAGATTTTCTGATTGGTATCTGGAGGTGCTGTGGAGGGGGAAGAGTAGTTGCAATGTTGATTGACGACGAGGGGTGTGTCGTGTGCTGGAGGAAAGGTTAGGTTGTGAGCCTTGAGATTTATGGAAGAGTGGTTCCAGATGGTTAGGGTATATAATTTACTTCAAGAAGGCATTACACATTTTAAAATTTTGGGGATTGATTGTATAGGTGAGCAGCTGAGATCGTGGTGTTGAAGAGTGGAGGTCGAGAAATCTAGTGTTGAGATTGTGAAGTGAGTCCTTTTGCTGTACTCGACTCGTGATGATGGTCCCAACAGGTGAGCATCTTTTATTGGATTCAGTTTCTGTCGGAAGCAGTTAGGGGAATCTCGTACTTTAGGGTATTGTGGAGCAGAGGTCAGTCAATTTTTTATGTCTGCAAGAATTCGATGCACTTTTTTTGCGGGCCATTTTATAACGTCAGAGCTCGAAATATTTGCAGATTTAGAGGTTGGCATCGATTGAAGATAAATACCAATTCATTGCCCACAGTACATGTACATTTAATCGGTGCTTGATATGCCATTCTTGCGTAGTTATGTTAGCCAGTGGTAGCTGGTTTAATTATCGAGTGAGTGCGAACGCATCTTAGTGTTAGTCATGGGTTGAATTCTGTACAGAGGATTTCTTGGAAAAATTCACTTAGCATTAAATCCTGTAAGCATTCGCGAATAAGTTGCAATTCGCATTATTGTTTAGTTTGCACTTAATTTGTAGGTTACGCCTTGTGTTCAACTCGCATCTATGAATAGACCTCGCATCGTCGGATGGGATTATACAGTTCGTGACAGCTTAATTATGTTACAATCTAAATCATTGCTCAATTATGTTTTGTTTCAGATGGTATCTTAAGCAAGTGCAGTGGTTTCAGGTACTCGTTGGAATCTAGCAATCACTGTTACGATTAAGCATTCGCCATCAATCCAAACCTGGTCACCTTCGTCGAATATATTATCTAAAATCTAGTCGGGAGTATTTGAGTGATTACGGTTGACAAGCAAACACTTGGAGGTTCAAAGCCACCGATGACATAATTAGCCTGCAAATGTGAAATAGGGTGGAAAGTGATAATTTCGGGCACTGCATCGGCATTTGCTTTACGTCGTCCATTCTGCATTGGTGTCCGTTTCATATGATGTTGGAGCCTAAACCCTAGTGGTCGATTTACTATGAGGGTGCAGAATGGCGGCCCTTGGTTTCAACTCCACCATCATCGGTATCTTGATCTTGTTCTTGCACGTCGTCTCTTATTCCAGCTTCAGCACATCGGACCATGCGGTCGATTTGTGGGTACCGACAAGGAGCCTGATACGAGAACCTCACCCTGGTGGGAGGCCTGATCGGAGACTTAGGCAGAGTCCGAGAACACCACTAACTCCCGATGTTTACCATAAGTATGCCGAACAGTCCCTGACATGTGAAGAGGATTTATTGGGGGCGGGCTCTTTGGAAACGGTGTGTGTGCTCAAGCAATCCGTGTCCTTCGCTGAAGATGAAACCTTTCTGGTCGGAAATGGAACCTTAGAGATTCAACCCAACGTTTCTATCTCGTGCATCAAACCTGGGTGTAGCCTAACTATACTGCTAGATGGGGACCTAAATATGGGTGAAAACTCCACCATGAGAAGCAGTTCGCTGTGGATACAAGCCGCTAATGTGAATATAGGAGATGCTGCCAGTTTGGACTCCTCTGAGTTTGGAGGAAAGCCTCCGTCTGGTGCTAGTGGAACGCCGTCTGGGACTGACGGAGCAGGAGCTGGTCATGGAGGTCGGGGTGCGTACTGCTTGAAGGATCACAGTAAAGAACAAAGAGATAGCTGGGGTGGTGATATGTATGGCTGGTCCACGCTCATGCAGCCGTGGTTTTACGGCAGCAGCGGTGGAACTACAAGTAACACCTCTAATCTTGGGGGTAAAGGTGGGGGCAGAGTGAATGTCACAGTGATGGGAATCTTAGTGATCAATGGCTCAATCGAGGCGGACGGGGGCTCCGTTGGGAAAGAGGGGGGTGGTGGATCTGGAGGCAGTCTTTTCGTGCGAGCATCTCGAATGTAAGTTATTTAATCTTCCCAAGTAGCTGGATACATCTGATTATTTTTTTCAAAATTTTGGATAAACTCAGTGTGTGTGGATTAGAGTAGTAGTTGGTGGTGCATTTATGTTGTTGGTTGAAAGCGAGGTCTCTTTGCTTAGTTTGGACAGAGATTTTTTGCGGGTGATCTTGCCTAGTTTTGCATATGGTTCTGGATGCTCAGATTTGTGGTGGTGGTTGCAATGTGATGCAATTGCTTTCTGCGACATCATGCTGTGCTGTTTTCAACTCCACTAGGACCGAAGTATTTGATAGCAGAAGATCTGGTATACCTTGAATGCAGAAAAGGGAATGGACAAATCAGTGCTATTGGTGGGTCCGGTCGAGGAGGTGCTTCAGGAGGGCGTATTGCTATTGACTCTATGAGGCTTGATGGTGTGACTGTCCGTTATCATGGTTAGAATTTCTGTTGACTCCAAGAGGACTGATGTTGTGACTTTTCGCTAACCCTTGATGAGCACAATTGATTCTAAGTTCTTGCAATTCTAAGTATTAATTTTTTGATTATTGTGCTTATTACATTCAGAACAGACCGATGAAACTGTAAAATGCAGATCATGTCCAGGAGTTTTGGTTGTAGGCTTTTACGTCCATTTCATGTTGAAGCTGGAGGTGAAACGAGGTTTATAGAAAGTTTGTTTGGTGCAGCTTTATGAAACACTGCTGTTTTCAACTTCTGGCAGGTGGGGATAGTTTCGCCTGTCTTCATAACAATGGAGCCTCAGGCACACGGTTTGACATTTTCTCGGCAACCTTATATGTCTCTAATAGTAACAAGACAACTTCTACTGACACGTTGCTGCTGGAGTTTCCTAACCACCCTTTATGGTCCAAGGTGATTGTGGAAAATAATGCGAGCGTATTGGTCCCTCTGCTGTGGAGCAGAGTACAGGTACCTGTTCGAAATTAAATCTGTTCCGGCCTATTTTGTTTTGATTTTTCCTTCAATATTGCTGCGTATGTATCCAAAGAGATTGAGAAAGGCATCATCTATATTTGGTTTAGATTTTTTGTGTGTGATAATTTACTAAAAACCTTTTCTGTCATCGTCATAAAAGATTTAATGCTTCGGGAAGATTCTCATAGTATAATTGGTCTTGTGAATGTGGATTAAAGTGTTTTTTAGATTTAAGCACTTTGAATGTGTTCATGACTGTTGAAGGGGAAAATGAAGCCACAGGGTTTTCCGATGTTATTCTTGTTGGTTACACTTGGAAACTATTGCTGATATAATCCTTTTATTAGACATGGGGAACACGGATGAGTTTTTTCACAAGTACTCTTATTTGATGTTCGCTTCATGTCCGAAATTTGATGCAGGTTCGTTCCATGATTACGTTACAGTCGGGAGGTCTCCTTAGCTTCGGTCTGGCTTCATTTTCGAGCTCTGTGTTTGAGTTAGTGGCAGAGGAGGTGCTCATGAGTGATTCTACGATCAAGGTGTATGGGGCTCTCAAATTGACTGTGAAGATGCTGCTCATGTGGAACTCGACGATCAAAGTAGATGGCAATCCCGATGATTTTATGTTGGCCACGTCCACTGTTGAGACCAGCAACTTAGTTATTTTACGGGTGAGTACACTGAGCTTTCTTCCAACATGCAACCAGTTTAAATTGAGCCATTGTCGTAAGGCTGTCATGTGTGTTTTAACTGAACAGGAGATGCAAAATACCCTCAAAAATCATGAACCCCCGCATATTTTAAAATTGCCATGTATTGTCTATATTTTAAAAAACTGTAGTTATTGTTTGCAATATATCATGAAGTTGTGTTTGTTTAATGGCTATCCTGATCATTCCAGGAAGGGTCAGTGATTGAATCAAGTGCAAATCTAGGAATGCATGGACAGGGTTTGCTGAAGCTCTCTGGTCCTGGTGACATGTTAAGAGCACAACGACTTTTTGTTTCATTATTCTACACTGTGCATGTAAGTGGAGTTCGAACCTTATATTGCGGGAACTCTTGTACATGAGACGTCATTTTGAAATGGGTCATTGTACTTTGGTTGTTCACCGATCCTTTTGCTTTAGAAATCCCTTATGTGGTATGTTGATAAACCAAGCTCTGATGCTAAGGGATAAATTTGGTTGCTAGGTTGCCAAAGGAGCACTGATGCAGGCGCCACTTGAGGAAGACTCTCCAATTAAAGAGGAGTAAGTTTTTGTACTATCTTTGTTTCTGAGAATATGTTGAATTGTATTTGAGGGTTTGGTGCACGTTTTTTAACCTTCACAAACTTCAAAGTGTATCCAAGTATATTTTGCTGGGTGATCGTTGTATCACTGTGAATACTCCCATTCCCTTATGGATTTGTTCTCATTTGAAAACTGTATACCCAGGATCTCAAAAATTTATTGTGAAAACAATATTTGCCCAGAAGAGGTGCTAATGCCCTCTGAAGACTGTACGCTGAATGTCTCATCCCCATTCACAATGCAGGTATGGCGTATTATTGATTTCATCCTACTTACATGTTCGTACTGACCTCCTGAATGGAACTGATTATGAATTGTTGCTTTTGTGAAGTGTAGGTAGGCGTTCGTGCTTCAATATGCTAAGCAATACTGATGTGCTGGGAACCAGCTTACAGTGAACTTTAAAGTCATACCCGGGTTGCTATGCTGTATAAAGTGCACCAAGCTTCATTCAGTTAGCAAAGATATTAGGGTTCAAAAATCTGAGTGTAGTCGGTGATCCTAAGAATATAAAGACAGTTCCCGTCGTACTAATGCTCACCAACGCCTTTGGTCAGATCTGTCGTGTTGAAGATGTGCACATCAATGGTACTGTTTTGGGAAGCGCTATTCATGTACAGCGAGTCAAGACAATCTCAATTCGAGGCCTTTTTTCTTCGTCATCATTAGGTGTGTCTCTTTATGCCTTGAAGCAGCCGCATGCTGTGCCTCAGAGTCCAAGAAGTGATGCACTTTTGAGTTTTTCCACTGAGTTTTTGACTTTCAATTGCAAGTTTAATATGTATGTCAAAGTATCTATGCGAGCTTCTCGAAGCTGGATTGTTATTTAATGTTTTCCTGATATTAAAAAGATCTAGAACCCCGGACATGGTGATTTGAGGGTTCCGATATGTTCGCATTTTGTCAATAACGCTTTCTGAACCTTCTGTAACTGGTGACGTGAGCTTTCTTTCAACCTTTCTGGAACTGATGTAGTGTATGATTCTGTCAGGTTGTGAAGGAGGACTTGGAAGAGGAATGATTGGATCAGCTGGTGTAGCAGGTGGTGGTGGCCACGGTGGTAGAGGTGGTAAGGGCTATTACAAAGGTCACTCTGCCGATGGTGGTGCAATCTATGGCAATCATAAGCTTCCCTGTGAGTTCGGCAGTGGTAGTGGCAACGCAAGTTTTGGGGACTCTACGACAGGTGGCGGTATCATAGGTTTGCTATATACTGTCCACCACCATTCTCATCAGTTCACTATCTTACTTCTAAAAAACTCCAATATATCATGTTTCCTTGGGCATGTCATTGCCAAGAATCCCATGAAGTCGATACTCAATGAACATACTTTTTTGACATGAATTTCATACAATTGTGTGATCTGCACATAAGAAGTGGCTTGTCCGGACTTGGTGAGCACCACTGTCAGGATTAAGTGATATTTTTTGACAATCACGTGCACTTTCAATTAATATGACGTGTGTTCGGAGATGTTACTCAACTCGGTTACGCACTGCGCCGTGTCTTTGCAGTTATGGGTTCTAACGAACATCCTATCAGCAAAATTGAAATTTTTGGAGTCCTCTCTGCGGATGGTGGGAGTTTTAATGCATCGCAAGGCCATGCTAGGGGTTCAGGGATGGGTGACCCAGGTGGGGGCTCTGGTGGTAGCCTTCTTCTGTTTCTGCAGACATTGATCATGGGGAACGAATCTATACTATCAAGTTCAGGAGGTCACGGTGGTCCAGTGGGTGGTGGAGGCGGTGGTGGTGGCCGACTCCACTTTCATTGGTCCAACATTCCCACGGGGATTGATTTTGTCCCCATTGCTTACGTCAAGGGCGTCTACCATACCAGGTGCTTACACACTCTTTCATGGAAGGAAAGAATTGGCTATGATTAAGGCCTAATTTTCATTTTCCAACAATCAAAGCAGGGACCTCAAACCCTTGTCTGATAGAAAGAAAAGTTGAGCTAATTAGAACTGTTTGGATGTATGGACGTGTAGCGGTCGTGTGTGTCGAAGTTGATCATGATTATTATTGATGTATGAGCAGGGGTGGTCATGCTGGAGAAGACGTTATTCATCCTGAAGGTGACAAATCCGAAAAAGGAGAAGATGGTACTATAAGTGGAATTGATTGTCCACCTGGCCTGTATGGCATTTTCTGTGAGGTATGTAACCTCTTTGCTGTTCTGTTCAAGTGTGTTTCGTCTGTAATTGCAACAAGCAGCACGTGATTTTGGTTAAAGTCCCCAATTTTAAGGAAGCATGGAAAATCTGTTTGTAGTAGGCTACTAGCTTCAGTTATTGGAGCACTTGCAAATGCCTACGCATTAGAATTTTAAAGTTGTGGACAAAATTAGCTACTGTACATTAGTTTTTTCAATCTGAATATTGGCTGTTACGATAACAGGAGTGTCCAGTTGGAACGTTTAAGAATGAGACTGGCTGGAAGCCTGAGTTGTGTAAGCCATGTCCACCTGAGAATCTGCCAAGGCGTGCTAATTACACATATGCTCGTGGTAACTTTTCTCTACTTTCTGAGTCACTCTTAGATCCAAGTATTATGTTCTGTACTGGCTTTGAAGATCACTTCGAGTTAACATGCTTATGCTTATGTTTGTCACAGGGGGTGTCGTTGAGGCAGCTTGTCCTTATCAGTGCATTTCAGACAAGTATCACATGCCAAACTGCTACACCATGGTGGAGGACCTGATCTATACGCTTGGTGGTCCTTGGTTGTTTACACTTTTGCTCTCGGTTGTCATGGTTGTTTTGGCTATGGTGTTAAGTGTTGCGCGAATGAAGTTGGTTGGCAATGATGACTTCAGTGGACCTGCTCCTACACCACATGGGGGTCATATCGATCATTCCTTCCCATTTTTGGAGTCTCTTAACGAGGTCTTTTCCTTCTTCAACTCCTACAGTTGCTTTACCACAGCTTGACTACAACTGTGACTTACCTGGAGTGTATCCCGTGCTGAAAATTTTAAGATGCTTGTTACAGGTGCTTGAGACTACGCGAGTGGAAGAGTCACAGAACCATATACATCGCATGTATTTCATGGGCAATAATACTTTTAACGAGCCATGGCATCTTCCTCATTCCCCTCCTGAGCAGATTATGGATCTTGTGTAATTACTTATCTTTTATCACATCCATTCGTCAGTTATGCTTTGGAATTTTACATACTTGCTTTTAAATGGTGGCGTCTGAGTTTCAATACTTGTTTCATGTATGAGGTGTTTGATCAATTTAGCAATGCGTGATTTGATTGTGTAAGAAAGCTCTTTTTGCGCTCACATGTGTCCTTGCTTGGCAGTTATGAAGATGCTTTTAACAGATTTGCAGAGGAAATCAACTGTCTGGCAGCTTATCAATGGTGGGAAGGGTCGGTGCACAGTATTTTGTCAGTATTGGCATACCCAGTCGCATGGTCATGGCAGCAATGGCGTGCACGTAAAAAATTTCAGAGACTGCGGGAGTATGTACGCTCAGAATACGATCATGCATGCTTAAGATCTTGCCGATCTCGGGCACTGTATGAAGGTCTAAAGGTGACTTATTCTGGACTTTCGGAACATCTTTAAGTGCACAACTGATTCAATGCTTTTCCGCAAAATAGTAACACCATCATGTCTTCACCCTCACTTATGAGATAGCCCGTGTACATCTGTCTTTAATACTATGAATTTTGAAGGGAGTAAACCGGTTGTTCATGCCGAAAGTTTCCTCTCATTTATGTACTACATTTTAGGTTCGTATGTACATGTGTACAATTTGACGTGCCTTGGTGATTGTCTATATTACATGATTCTTGGCTGGTCTTTCTGTGAGAAGACAGCATTTGTGCTGTTGGTGTTCATGATCACGAAAATATAGTACTCATCAGACTTTTCTGAGCTAAACATGATTTACTGTGTTTGTTGTTGTTGGAGGGTTTTGAATGTATAATCCAACTGTCAAGCTTGGTCTGTGCAGGTGGCTGCAACACCTGATTTGATGCTGGCATATATTGATGTGTTTCTGGGAGGAGACGAAAAACGACCTGATCTGCCTCCTAAGCTGATGCAAAGATTGCCCATGACCATCATTTTTGGGGGCGAAAGCAGCTATTTGGCTCCTTACAGCCTCCACAGCGACAACCTACTAACCAGCCTAGTTGGCCAGGTGAAATGCTTTGTCATAAATAATAGAAATGATGTTTACGCATTTGATGCACAAGTATATATGCGCTAGTTCACCCAATTCATTGATTCAATTGTAGTTGAGCTGGCTTTCCCATCTGGATGCGTCCATTGGATGTGTGGAATTGCGTCCATTGGTTTTGCAGTAGGTGCCATAATAGGTATGTCGTTGAATATGTGGTGTGGTTTATGAAAGCAGGCTGTCCCTTCAACAATGTGGTACAGAATGGTGGCTGGTCTGAATGCGCAGTTACGAACAGTGCGAAGGGAGTCCCTTCGCAGCAGCTTACTGCCTGTCTTGAACTGGCTAAGTACCCATGCCAACCCAAGGCTATGTACTGTTGGTGTTCGAGTGGATATGGCCTGGTATCAAGCTACAGCCACAGGCTACTATCAGCTTGGCTTAGTAATGAATCCTGCTGACGATGCTCCTCAGTCCATGCAGTTTCCAGATGAACTAAGCCCAAGTAGTTTTTCAAGGAGGTACTACTACTAAACTAAAGTCTTGTTGTCCAATCGATTGTTTGAATCATTACTGGAGACTCTTACAGTACGTAGAACCAGTATTAGAATTCGATCTATTCAAATGAAATCTCATCTAGCAGTGCAGGAGTATGTCATGTCGATGCATTTGTCATCAACGAAAGGGAGATATTTACAGTGTTAGATATGGACGTCTCTTATTGCTTTCTTGCGCGCATTTTTTGAGAATCGTCCTTTATGTATGCTACTCTACTTCAGAATCTTTACTAGCTTATCCTTGGTGCAGTAGAAATTATATGCCATCAGACCAGAACGGCAGATTCAATGCACCCCAACAATGGCAATTTAGTCACGGTTACTCTCAATTGGGCTTTTCAAGGCGACGAACTAGTGGTGCAGTTATAGATTCTACTAATCTACGTTCCCTGGAAGAAAAGCGTGATCTATTCTTTCCAATATCACTTCTCCTCAGGAATGCAAGACCAGTTGGTCATCATGTAACTTTTCTTGACCTTTTTTCTTTTGTGATCTGCTTTTATGCTACATTGATGCTTTGATGTCATACTTGCGAAGCATTTGCTGCTTTAGTTTTGATGAAGAGAGATGGAAAAAAAGTTGCATTTATTCTTGTTCTAAATTACGAAATTGGTTTGAACCATCACAATTCATCCTAATCTGCATAAATCTTGCCAAGGAGTCACGTAAATAGGACAACTGTTTACTTTAATCCTACAGTGTGCTGGAGGATCTGTAATTGTTTCTTCGCCAATCACGGTGATTCTATGTGCAGGCTTCTGTGGGACTTGTTATATCTCTGCTGCTGCTTGTGGATTTGAGTTTGACACTCCTGATGCTGCTCCAGTTTTACTCAATATCGTTGGGGGCAATGCTGGGAATTCTGCTGGTGCTACCTTTTGCATCAGTTCTCCCAAGTGCTGCCGGCCTGAACGCTCTTTTCAGTCATGGTCCTCGGAAATCTGCTGCTCTAGCACGGATTTATGCTCTCTGGAACATCACTTCGTTTGTGAATCTTGTAATTTTTCTAATCCTCTCTTCTGTTGTTTTCCTATGTCCAGCACAGCTTTTGTGTCCGATGATTAACTACACACCTATCACTCTACTTCGTAGTGTACTATAATCAGTCGTTGTTCTGCATTTACCTTCCGGGATTCTGAGGCATTGGATTTTTGAAAGGGCGAGGTCAGGATTCTGGTACGAGGAACGATATTAATGCCGCTTTCATTATGGGTGCAGCTAACAGCATTTATCTACGGATATATTCATTATGTTCTGAAGTTTGGTGCTGCCGGTTCCGATCTGCAGGGCTTCAATTCGTAAGTCTTCTTATTCTCTAGAATCTTTGTTTCAATTTTCCGGCTCCACTCTGATCAAGATCTGAATCACTCATGGAGATGAGCTGATAGTGTCCATAGGGAACATTGTGACAAAGTGACACTAAATGAATATGGAAAATCCAAATGTCAGTGTCCTAATCCTGGTCAATTCCATTTCCCACATTCATTTAGTATATATCGTGACAGTTATTCATCATCGTAAGATGTTAATCAAAAAAATATCACGAGCGTAGGTAACCCGGTTCTTTTGGCTATATCCAGGGAAGAGGAAAGTTGGTGGCTATTTCCGGCACTACTGGTTCTGGAGAAGAGTGTGCAAGCTAGAATGATTGATCGCCATATTGCCAATCTTGAAATTCAGGACCGCACTTTGTATTCAGAGGATCCTAGCAGATTCTGGGAATCTTGATTAAGCTTTTAGTTTATTGTAATGTTAGACTGCTAAGTTGCCATCCAGATGGGAGTAAACAAAAGACGAGGAGCGTACTGTTTCCTGCTGAGGGGATGGTTGTGGGGAGATGCCTGGATCTATAATTTTTGTGTTAAGGATTCGAAAGGTCGCGCGTTGGAAGGTGGCAGTTAGCCTAAGGAAATATCGATTTAGCATTGCTATTGAATGGCTTTGAAAAAGTTTTGTTAGACGTAGGGGGTATATTATAGCAGGAGGCAACACAAGTAGAGGCATTGTGAGAGTTCATATTCTGTTCTACAAGTTCCACAATGTATTTGTAGACCAACTTCAGGGTGCATTTGTTACAGCTTATTGTTTGCTTAATATTCTCAATGTTATTTAGTCAGGTTATCATTAACTTGGTGGGGCATTTTGGAATTGGCCCTAAAACTCTTGTAGCATTTACTGTACAGATCTCATTGGCACATATACTGATTCTTCAAGGATGCGGTTCTAATAAGTGATTAAAATTGGCTGGAATTGTGCTGCTTACTCTTTTTATTCTTTACTTTGTTTTGTTTTGTGTGGTTGTTTTTTTTTCTCCTTGGCTCACACTTTCGGTTGGAGCGGATTGTCCTGAAGTTGCGGCGTTCGATCTGTGATGTTAACTTGTATTTTGAAGTGATGTCTCATTTTGAGGTTGTAGCATTTGTATGTTGGGTTTGATTGATGGTTGTTTACAGTTAACATGGTAAAATGTAGCAGATATGGTACTAGGTTATGTGACACCGTATTGTGGGTTCTGATCAGCTGGTGTCAATTCTTGTCTTCTTTTTCTACACTATATGTCACCGAGCGGTGCAAGGGTTAAAAATCTGCGTACATGGTGTTGTGATTATCGACTCCATACTACATTTGTCTGCTACCTCCAGCTCACACAAATAGAGGACTGCAACACAGTTAAATAAGGATATAATTAACCGCTGCAGCGGAATAATAGTGTTTTTACAATGTTCAGTAATGTATTTACAGCAAATACATTTCTGGAGTAATTTCATACAAGATACTATCAACTCAAGACAAGATTGTGAAGAAAGATGAAGTTTTCTACGTCCGATATTCGTATGTCATATGTGTATTCTCTTTCAGGTCATTTACTTATAACATATGTGAATATCTGTGGTAGTAGATGGAAATGAAATCCACAAATGTATCATTACAAAGCATTCGTTTGCTCGCTGGATGGACAATAGAGCACGTAAATCACTAATCCATAAACCTTGAAATTGAGGTGTCACAGTTAAAGACACGGGCACTGGACAGTCTCGTTCATTCCAGGTCAAAGGTGAGCTCAACCCAAAACACCACAAGGGCAATTGTGACTTCTAATGCACACGTGCAATTGTGACCCCAACAGCCGATCGAACCCTTCCACATAAAGAGTCTGGGAGATTGCGAGCTTGAGTTACACACTTCCATATGTGGCCAGCCAGCATTTCGAAGCTGCTGAATGTGATGTTGGTCTTCACCTCCACTGCCATGCGCTTGAGATTGGCCAATTTCTCCTTAGTGAATTTAAATACTCTCGCTACAATGGGAATGTCGTCCTCTTTCGGCTCCCCATCGCCCCTCTGAGCGGCGTTTGGAGAGTTCTTCCAGATCCAATGTATCTTTTTGTAATCTCCGTTACCATTGATGTAATGCTCATGGACTCCGTTGCAGTTCTCATTTTCATAGAAATGTCCATTCGCTACATTTAATTTGCTCACGGCACCTTTTTCAAATTCTTGACATCATTGTCACCGTTTACGAGGCTATTTGCAACGATGTTTGGTTACTGTGTCTTGAGAAGTATTCGCGGGACCTGATACTCGATGTGTGGAAACTTGGAAGTGGGAAGGGACCGGGTTTCAGCAACATTCGGTTAATGAAAGGGTGCATATTTCTCGCATCAGCTCCGACCAGGTGTTGATGCAGTGAATTCCAGTCATTCCATCAGCTACATAGTGCTACATGCCAACTCCGAGGGAAGCACCGCCACACTTAAAGAACGTGTTCTGAAGTAGGCCGAAACTAAACAGTGTCAAACAAAAACTAAGCACAGGAAATCTTTCAGCATACAACACAAACAAACGATGTCAAGTGCAAATGCTCCCGATGAGAAAAGATGACGAAAACCTGAAGAACCAGGAGCGGGAAGGAAGAGATTCTCTGGGAGTAATCTACTTGCGGCACCAATTGACGAAACCTGGGATCCGGAGCAAACTAGCCGAAATCAGCAACAGCGGCATCCGCTACCGCCTCCACGAGCAGCATACCTTCCCCGCTGCAGTTAATCTCAACGCCACCGCTCTCCCCGCGCTTCAGCCTGCCAGCCATGGGATAGAACGGCACCAACGTCTTTCCCTGCGCCTCCTTCAGCGCCTCATGGTTCAAGAAGTCATCACTTCCCTTATGGTTAAAGAAATAAATGCTCTGCGTGTGGATGCGAGGAACAACGAGGTCCACATTGGAGTTCCACAGCGTGCCTTGCGGCGTCGGCTCAGCAGGCGCCACCATGCACCGCTTTCGAACGTTAACATGCAACAACGTCGGACTTCACTCCGCCATGGTCACAAAACTTCCCTCAAAAAACACCTCTCACACTCGCCAAAAAAACAGAACAACGCCTCTCATCCTATCAACACTAGGAATAATTCAACCAAAAACTCGTCCTGAACTAACTCTTCCTCTACCATCGTAGAAGCCAGGCCGGAGGAACTGAGTCCGGTTTATCGCCATCGCCGCTCAAATTCCTCGCAAAAAATCGTCGAAACATGGAGCTTCATGTCCATTAAACAAGCCGAGCGTTCGGCACTCATTTTAATCATCCAATACCTACTTTTGTTATTTGTTGTCACTACTTGCTTGTACATTTGGATATATTTGCATGTCAATTATTTTATTTGGATGCAATTTGTATTTTAGAATTTCTTTTTTTAATTGAATATCAATTTTCTATTACTTATTGTTACCTTCAGAAGAAGCTTCTAAACTACTATTGATAGAACAAAAACATGAATAAAATATTAATAAAATGTTGCCAATGCAAAAATAATGCAATTCTACAAAGTTATTACAAGTTATTTTAACATAAGGTAAGTCCACATTAGTCATTTATCCAATAAGTGCATCCTTTCTATTTTTGAATCTCTAAAAAAAAATTAGAATTGACTAAAATAACTTCATTAAAAACCTAATATAACTTATTAAATATATTTTTATTAGAATTTGTATCACATTACTTTGAGCAATTTAGATAAATTTTTTAATTATTTGGATATATTTTTTTAGAAATTTTTAATAAGAACTAATGTTTAGCTATTTTTTATTAAATAAATTTTTATTAAATTTTTATTAAATAAATATTTAATTTTAGATTTAATCATTTAAAAAATATTTTTTATATAATTAGATTTTTTATACTACTTATTATAAAATAATAATTAATTAAATTATAAAAATATAAAATAAATTATTTTTAATCTAATTCTATTAAGACTAGTATATCTTGTGCTAATAAAAAATTTACTTGTCTAAAAATATTCTACTTTTAATTGACTATTTAGACCAAGTTCTTCTTGAATTAATTATCAATAATAATCTTATATTAATAAGTTGTTAAAATCTTAAATATTTTTATTTTAGTAATTTTTAAAAATTTCTAAAATCCTCATAAAAATATGCATTCATATGTCATCATTAAATCTATCTTGTTGAAGTAATTGAAGAAGAATGTCTTCTATTTTCTTGTTGTAATCATTAACTAGTTAATTGGAATTTTTTTAAAACTCATGAAATTACTCTTTTAAATTTTTAACATATCCTAAAAATCAAATTTAAGCAAAAAATGTTATTCTTTAAGTTTCTTACTCTCCAAAATATTCTAAAGATTTTTTGTAGTACTATTATTTTGTTTAATTCTCTAAAGTGATTAAAAACTTTAACAATTTAATAAATTAATAAAATTAGTGATATTCTTGTTATTTTTTTTTAGTTTAGAAAAATAAGATTAGCAAATATAAGCTTAGATTTTTCTTATTAAAAATATAAAATATCAATTATAAGTTATGAACAATAGAAGTAAAAGAATTAGGTATTCTATTAACATCTAAAAATCATTTTAAGGTCTAATATAGAAGCATTGAGCATATTTGGAGATAATATAATTCTATTAACTCCTTTAATATTATATCTAGGTAAAATTTTAAAAGCTAAAATTTATTTGGTATAAAAAATTAAAATCTAATTATTTTAATGAATCATTTTAGTTTTATGAGTTAGAATTACTTTGGAATTGAGTATTTTGATCAATTAATAGAAAATTGTATTGCTCATGGATAGAAGTAGAAATATGTGAATACAAGGTGCTCACCACCTAACCAATAAAAATACAAGAGAACTAAACCACAATTAAATGAACTTTGGATTTGAGTTCTTATACTATTAATCTATTGTCTTATTATATGGACTTTCTAGTATAAACACATTGACAAGTAGCCTAATCAAAGAGGTCCAATTGACATGTAGACACTTATCTTGTTATGTTGCATGACAGCTTAGTAGGCTATAACAACTAAATGGTAAAACCACCAAAATATGGCAGCTACAACTTGTCAACCAATAATGTAGTGTCAACCATCCATATTACATTATATCTAATAGGAGTGACCCACTTTTTTAACAAGTATAATATAAATGATTTAAACAACTCTCAAGAATTAATTAAATCTATATATTAAATTTATTTGATATAATTATATAATTTTTTAAATAATAGTATATTTTATAAAATTTTCTAATTTATTTAATTTCATAATAAGAGTTTATAAATTCTACAATTGGACTAACTTCTATTGAAGAAGGTTTTAAAATAAAAATTCTTTCACAAAATATTAAAAAATCTTAAATTTTTTTAAAATTAAAATAATTATTATTCTTATAAAAATCACTAATACTAGTTCTTATACAAATTGGATTTTCTTTAGAATTATCTTCATCAACAATTCTATTCTCTTTATTGCCTTAATTTATTTTGAAATAAAATATGATTGATTATAATTAATTTTTCTAGGCAATAATAAGTATATAAATTTTAACATCTTTTTTAAATAAAGAACACATTAGTATTGCAATAATTAATTACATTGTAGATTGAATAGCTATGTTTATATGTTGATTTATGTATTACATATATATATGCTAATTTAAAAGTTTTTATCACCTCATTGTAAGATAGCTGCATGCTCTTGTAAACTATTTTTATATATCATCTAATAAAAAAATATCTATATATATAAAACATCCTTTATATCTTAAGTTTAATTAAATTCTTACTTTTAAACAAGATCAATGCATTATTAAAATAAAATCACTTGATTTTCTATTAATTATAAATTTTTAAATTTACAAATAAGATAACTTATAATTCTTAGAAATTAGTATTTAATTCTTTATTTTTAGCTATAGAGTAATAATATCTTAATATTTTTAATCAAAGATATATTAAAAAATCTTAAAATAAAATTATTACCTTTATTATATAAACATCCACTATTTAAATACTATACAAACTATTTTTATAGTTATTGATGTACCTCTACTTAAATCTAATCTACCAACCTATGAAGGATGTATTTTTGATAAATAATCAAAATCAACCTATGTAACTAATTTAGTAACCTCCATCACTAAGGACCTTACTCTAATCTACATAGATATCTCTAGACCAATTAATATATTTTTATTTTGAAATGCATTCTAATTCCTTTTACTCCTTAAAAGATTTTTATTATATACACATGTATATTTTTAAAAAAAACTAATTAGTATTTTTAATTACTTTTCTTTAAAACAAAGTTCTTTTTAAGAATCAAATTAGTCACAATATTCTAATAGTGATGAAGAATTTATCTTCAAGAACTTCAACAAATTTTGTGATGATTTTGGCATTTAACATCAATTTGCAAATTCCTTTTATCTAACTCAAAATAAGATTTCTAAATGCAAGAATCAAAGTCTAATCAAATTTGTTCAAATCAACTAATTCCAACAATTTATTTTCACTTACAGCAACTGCAATAGCTTACTATCTATAAAATCTTTCTTTTATCAAAGCACTCACTAATTTAAAATCCTACCAATTGTAGACTAATATTTGTCTTAATTTTTTATATTTATAAATATTTTATTATTTAGCCTATATTCATATATCTAATACAAAGCAAAGGACTTTGACATCAAAAGTTTAAAATATATTTTTATTTATTATAGAAAATCTAATAGTATTAAAGATTGTTGTTTATATAAACTTATCTCATATTACATCTTTTAAGCTATGGTATTAATTTTTTTGAAAAAAAAATAATCCAAAGTAACTCCTTAATTTTAAGTTTAAACTTATCAATAAATTTGGAAGATTTTTACATTGTTTCCAATCCATCTTTTTTAAATCTTAATTCTTGTGAAATAGTTAATCTATGCAATTCAAATTTCTTGATCTAACTATTAGGACTTATTTATTTTCTAGTTACCACTAATTTTAAGCCTATTACTTCTTCTTAACAACAAGTGGTCAAAGATCCAATATCAATAATATCACCTTATCTTCAAGCGCATTATTGTTAAGCTCAAACAATCTCTCAACCTAGTTCTTTACAAAGAACCTTTCAATCAAGTTTTTCTTTAAGAACTACTCAATATCAAAACCATAGAGATTAGCAATAAATAAAATTCTAGGACTCAAATTTACACTTATACATTTAGTACTAAAATTAATAAGCCAAATTCAAAAAATGATACTTTAAGAGAACCTAATTTATTTTGTTAGAAAGCAAAGTTGGTCCAAAAAAATTAATCTTTTATCAACAATAAACTTTGAGAGCTTATTGACTTTTTATTTAACAAATCGATAATTAATTCAAAATGGATCTTTTAAGAAAAATTTAACTCTAATAACTTATTAATTTAATATAAAGCAAGATTTTTTATTCATAGCTTCTTCTAATAAGAACAAATTGATTACTTCAACACTTACTTTATAATAATCAAAATAAATTCCTTTCAAATCTTTTTAGTACTAGGAATTCTATACAACTATTCCATCTATAAAATGGATGTAATAACATCCCTTTTAAATGGTATCTTTTGTAAAAAATGTGCATCATTCAACTTAATAGATATATCAAGCTAAGAATTGACTATCAAATTTGTAAATAATTAAAATGTTTCTATAGTCTCAAGAAATCTCCTTGATTTTGGAACATATTCTTTGATAATTTTTTATTAATCTAGGCATTTCACAAATGGAAGTCACAATTAAATGTTTATATGAAATAATCATATAACTCTAACTTATTCTTAGGTCTCTATATTACTGATCTTATTAAAATCTTTAATTTTAGTTCTTATGTAAAACCAAAGTATTTTTTATTCAATAATTTTCAATAATTAATAATTAAAAAATTAGATATATTTTAGAAATCTAGATTTAAATTGAAAAATCAAAAAAATCATTGATATTATTATAAAATCTAAGATACTTAAACTTAAATTCATTCTAAGAACTATGTATATCAACATTTTAAGAAAATTATTTTTTAGAGTAAAACACCAAGCTTGCCTTAAAAGCATTAATGCCACAACTTCTTAAGATTTGTAATAAGGAGGCATGACATGGATAGTTTTCCTTTGTAAAGCTTGATGCTCATTATTACATCAAATTTATTACTTCAAATCTAAGTTTATAATATTATAACTTGGCTATGTACCTAAAAGAAGTCTATTAGTATAGTATCAACTAATTACATTATATATTGAACAACTACATCTATATATTAGTCAAAGTATCATATTCTTACATGAGTTTAAGAAATATTATCACCTCACTATAAAATAGCTACATGCTCTTGAAATATCAATATTATTATTATTTTCTTTTCTTTTCTTTTTTCTTATAAATTTTACATCATTTTTATAATGAAAGGGTGTTCTTCACTAAAATTCTAATTGTCAATTTTTAAAATTCTTTCTTTATTTTTAATACATGATATATCACCAATTTAAAATATGCATCTATATATATAAAAAAAAAGATATTAAGAAATGACACACGTTCATCTACCAATGATTTAGCCCCTCACAATTAATTTTATAACAATTATCTTTTTAAATATTTTATTTGTATTTATATAAATAGAACTATAATAAGAAAGTAATAGCCTTGCATCTTGTAATGTCTTTACTTTAGCTTGCACATCACATATTGCTACTAGTCTAATTTAAAATATTCTTATAACTATATTAAAAGAAATTTAATTATAAACTATATATTAACTATTTTTTATAATTTTTTATTTTTAGTTTTTATTTTAGAATTAACTATTAATACTTATTTAATATTTTTTAGTAATAAATTAATAATATATATTTACTAATTATAACTTTATAAAAAAAATTAAAATTTTATAGTACATTTTAAAAACTCAATAATAAAAAATTAATATATTTTAAAATTAGTTACTACAAATACTTTGAGTCTTACATAATATTTTATAAAAGGATGATTTAAGATATAAGATATAACAGAGAAGAGATTTTTAAAAAAAAAAGATAAAACTTCAGCTTAAAATAATATATATATAGTTTAAATTAAATTAAATTTTATAGATAGAATATAATTGATATTTTTTATAAAATAGATAGTTTAAATAACTAAATTCCTTAAAATATCATTAAAAATTAAAAATAAGAAAAAAATATTAATTAGTTAATTAATTAAATTATCAAAACCTGAAAAAGCATTATATATAATGTGATGAAAATGATTTTAAGAACAGTGTAATATTTTATTAAACTAAAATCTATATGTATAATTTATGTTTATTAAAAAAATAAAATAATTGAAAAGATTAATTTTTTCACTAATTAATTATTAAAATTAATTATTAGATTTTATTGAATTTTATACAAGTAAGATAATGCAAATTGAAACAATATTGACAATTACAACAATAAAATGTTTAAATCTCATTAATATGTTCAAGAAAATTCTTCAATTTATAAGGTTGTAACTTTTTAAGTATTTAAGTTTGTTTTTTGTTTAAGTATACGTATACATATATGTGTGTATGTATATGTATGTATATATTTACATACATTCATGTACATTCATATTCAAAAATATTAGTTCAATAGCTAGGGATTGAAAGACAATTTGCAAAACCTTCTTTTGCATTACAAACAAGTTTCTTGTGAAGTTTTATAAGGCATTACAGTTTTCCCAGACATCTCTTTGTACCACAATTTTCTTGCAACGGAAATTTTCATTGTGGATTATTGATTCTAAGCTAGACGTTTCCGTGGAGAAAACTCACTTTATTTGCCTACAGATGGACACTGACCCATAGAACCCTGATTCGTGTAGCAACAAAGAGTAGAGTACATTGAGATTGAGATTCATCCATGGTTTTTGAAGACCATATTATTTAATTTTTGTTATATAATTTTTATTGAAGTTTCAGGAAACCCGCCCCCCCAGTTCGGAAATGTCTACTTCTTCGGATTTCCAGGGCTCGGCATCTCACTTCTGGCACTTCCAGGTTTTAGAGTGGGATGGGATTGTTTGTCAGCAAGCAATCGGATCCAGAGTTTCGGTTTCATTTGCATGGAGTCTGCCTTGGAACACGTTTCTGCTACTTCCCCAAATTCATGTTCATGGCATCTTTGCTGAATTATGCTACATACTTATCATGAAGATTTTGCCAAGGACAAGGATAACCTGATGAATGTTATGTGTGGTGGAGTCTCGAAGGTGAGTTTCAAACTCTTAAGGTTGAGATTGCTCCATGGTAATGAGTCCTTTTTACAGTTGAATCAGACTTGTCCAACTCTCAATACAAGACGCAAAAAAGTCTCTAAGAAGTCAATAAACAGAAAACTGACATGGAATCTTATATGACCCCACAAGGGTAATGTATCATGGTCTTCTGTGGTGATCACTGCTATAAAAATTACTTGCAGATTTCTTTTGATCTGCAGTAAAAAGAACCAATGGTGAGGGGTGACATAGTACCAGAAGCTAGTTAACGCACTGGAGTCGCAGCAAGATCCACATTGCAACTATTAGAGGTCTTCTACAGCTGCTTCTGATCCAATCCTGACTAAAGTTTGATGTGCCAAGGCAACCAGTCTAACATGGTAAACAACAAAAAGCAAAGTCATTACCCAACAGTAGCAGACCCTTACACCCTCAAAGGTGATCAAACGTCATTCTTCTCAAAAAGTATCCAACTGTTAAACACATCATCCACACAATCAGCTGGCTAGTAGAGCAAGGCACTCCTGAAAAGATCAAATTCATAGCTACAAATCGATAAAATGCACAATGCATGCAAATATTGCACATTGACGATTTTATGAGGCTCCCGGTGAACGATTTCGAACGCAGGACCCATCAACCTGGTGACTTCTCAAACAGATGTATTACACGGTACACAGGGCACCTCAAAAATGCAAGCAATAGAAAAAGTTCATGAAAGTTCATGAATTGCAACAAAACAAATTACTAATCATCACAGCCGAAATAGCCGAAAATGTGCGCGTAACTTACATTTTAACATAAAGACCATGTTACCTAAAATATCATCATAATAATAACTTGTTAAATAAATCATCACACTCATCCACGATACAGTCAACGCACGTAAACAGTAAACGTACGTCATCTTGCCTTAGCAGCTACTATCTTTCACAGAATGCACGCAACATATCCACCAGGACAATAACTACAGAGACTGCCCAATGCCAGGTCAGTCGCAGATTCAGACTACTAAACTAACCAGTAAAATTCCGTAACTCAGACAAAGGTACAAAGACCTGCGCAATGCACAACCTCCACGCCGCATCCGCATAAAACGATACCGCGGAGTTTCAATCCTCAGAAAAACCATCCCAATGAGTGGTCCATACGACCCCGATGCTGAAAAAAATGTCTTGCAATTTCAACCAACGAACATCGATGCGTACTACAGCGAAACCTTATTCTTTTCATCTGTCCAAGTATTCGCATAAATCACTGAGGACGATATCTCAACCCATAATCAGGACAGTCGCGTAATCAACTAAGCATGCAGAAAGGACGTTCACTTACATACCAGACGCGCCACCCATCAACTAATAATATGCTTTACGAGGGTTGTTCTGCACTCAATTTCCCCACCCACCACAAACATGTTACGCTCTCACTCTGCATTCCACATTGATCCACACATGCATTCACACATGCACCCCTAATCTACACTGCAACATCCTCAACTATCCAACCACAAACCATCCACACCCACATACTCCATCGCCATACTCACTAACTCATCCACCCTTACCAGAGGGTTCGGTCGAAACCGGTACCCAAGCATCATCCGTTTCTTGTACTGCTCATATATATCATCTTCCGCTGTCACCTCACCAGGTTGCTCCGCCCCAACTCCCAGATTGTTCACTTTCACGCTTCCAGCTTGCACTGGATCTGCAATCCCGCTCCTCCCACTCCCCAGACCCTCTCCTGCAAACCATCGCCACCCGCAACATTTGTCAGCCTCTTCACCCCACCCACCATCATCCTCCACGCCCCTCTCCAAAAACCAATACCACCACACTCTCCAAACCTAACCCTCCTCTCCACCATCATTCTCTCCCACGCCACCCGTGCAACCCCCTCCTCCCCCCCTCTCATCCCACCTTCTTTCCACCCCATCTTTGACAGCAACCGATGTCCCACATTGTCCGCTCGAATCTTTGCCCGATCGGCCGTCGCTTTTGCTGCCTTTGCAGCCTTCGAATCGTTGCACTTTGCCAGAAACTTCTCCAATTCCTCCGGAGGAATGTAGTCTCCCATGTGATGCCCTTTCTTCCCTGCACGCACACACCACCTACATCTCAATCCCTCCATCCTCACCCTGCATGCACTCCAACCCTGCACATTCTCCACTATTCCGCAAACACTGCCACACACCTACAACGCTCCCTCCTACCATAATCTGACCACCCACTCCATCTACTCATTCGCCCTTTACAATCCTCCCTCCATATCATCGTCCAACACCCTCATCCACTTCCACATGTCACTGCATCTTCTAACAATTCTACAACCCCGCATCCCTTGCATGCCTTCCACTCTCAACGTCCTCCGCCTCACCCATGCATGCGCAAAAACTAACATACTCTACCCCACTTCCATGCATGTATTGAGATAGTTTTGTCAGGAAATGGACCTGAGCCACCATCCTCGACCGCCCCTACGCTAGGGGTTACATAACTGGGACGTGCATCTTCTGAATCCCACACATCACTGCATTAAGCCGCTACCTCTACCAATTTTCAACAACCTTCTCCACCACCACACCAATGCTTTACATCATCAACATTCCACGTCTTTGCAAAACCACGCCAATGCCACTCAAACCCCAGAGCTCACCCCAAACGCCTACATCCTGCACTTTACCTGCCACACCCGCTTCTTCGCGTTGCCAACTATCTGTCATCAACCAACCAACTCTCAACATCAGACTCGCGCTCCGTTCCACGCATCCTCCATCATGTGCACATTCCACACAACACACACATATCCATGCCACTAAAACCTTCAACTGCACATCCTGCCAGGAACCCCCGAGATATGACTATGTCACACCACTCACAACACCACCACGCTCCCACCCTTGCATGCTACCCCTCCAACCATTCTCCCATACCTGATCCTGGGGGATGCAGACCCGGAGGAGGAGGCATCTCATCCTTCGACTGCTTTGGAGGTCTTCGTATCGCCTCCTGCGCTGCCTTCTTCATGTAAAACTCCATCATTGCCACTGAGTCATTTGCATAAGCCTGCTGGCTGTATCGATCTGCCAACCGTACAACCCACTCCAACCACGTTACCACATCACCTCCTTTCCCCATTGCAGCACCTCATCCATCCATTACCACCACGCGCCCACGAAACACAACCGCCCACATCAACGACCAAATCGTCCCACCACATCACTATCAACAACGCCACACATCGACGCCCAGCTTCCAAGTCCCATGCTCTAAACATTGCATGCTCCACCTCACATCTGCCCTCCGTATCGCTTCTTCCAACCTATACTATCCAACAACGCCACAAACCAACTCAACCTCGTCTGCCAGCATCCGTACCTTGCACCGACTCGTGTGAAGGCCCCGATGAATAAGCTGCCCTCTGCTGCTCACTGCCGCCGCTGTACAAAGCGGAAGCCGGTGTCTGATACCTCTGCTGCTGCCCTCCACTTGACTGCCTGTGAGAGCTACCTTGATTCGTGCCACCGCTTCCTGCATCCAATCACATATCATCCCCTCAAACCACCACCTGCCAACCTCTACAATAAACCTCAAACCATCACCGCCGCTTCTACCACTCCAACACCCACACATACATCCCCACTTCAAATATCATGTACACTCCAACACCCAGTCTCTACCTGACTGCGATGCCTGCGATCCACCCGCTTCGCCTGCCAGCACTGTCTCCTCTTGAGCAACCCGATACTCGTAGTATTTGTACTCCGCACACTCCGTATCGTACAAAAAGCTGCTCACACTCGCCACTCCTCCAAAATCATCACCCGCCCCACACATGCCCTCCAACCATCCTCACGGCATCCACGCGATGCACCAAAATCCCCAAACCATCTCCACATCCACCACTACCCATCATCCAAAACTTGCAACCGCAACTTCTAACTTAAGGCACGACCACAAACCTGAAAGGACTTTTCCCAGGGTTTTTCTCACGGGTGATCTCCTCGAATTGCCGCCCGTTCTTTGCTACAAACAGCGCTAACTTATCCGCCACCTTCTTCACCTCTCCGTCTGCTGGAGGAGCAGGAACTGCACCATTGCCGGATAACAACATGGTATGGCTCCAGTCAACTTCCAATGCAAATATAACGTCACTACGTCCTTCCCCTACAATCCCCCTAACCTCAACGATCACCCTCCTCACATTGACCCAACATGTTCACAAACAACCGCAGCCAACATCATCGCATGTGCTATCTCACCCGAATCCTTCGGCTCCGGTGATTTGCTCTTCGACGCGGTCTCCGTCTTCGCCTTCTTGGCTTGTCTCTGGGCATCACCGTCTTCCTCCTCGTCCTCGTCTTCTCCAAGTTTGATTGCGTTCACCGCCAGCCTCGACTTCTGCTTCAGACTGAATGCTAGCTTCCCGTTCGGTAAAGATCCCTTCCTAGGCCCTCCGGACGCTGATCCACCTCCACCCTTGCTGTTCGAGCTCGCTTTTGACGACTTCACATTCGTCAACACCACGGGACCGCTTGTGTCGGGCTTCGAGGGACCGTCCTGCTGCAGCTGCTTGAACCTCTCCAGAAACGAACCATCGTTGGGGAAGGGGCTCGCCATCCTCTCCGCTGCCTCCTATCTTCCTGCTGCTCCCGCACTCTTAGTGACTCACTTCTACACCCCCTTCCTGTTTGCTCGACAACTTCCAAACTGCCTCCAGATCAAGCCGCAGTCGATTGCATGAACGATCTCACGGAAACCTAGCCTCGCACGCTCATTCATAAAACACACCCTCAAATCTACTCGCTCCTCGGACAATGTACCACAGCGACTTCGTCGAACCTTGCGATCATCTCCTAATCATCATACCCCAATTCACTCACAATACGCTTGACCTGTCACGTTACTGGAACCAGCCCAGGCTAATAGACCTGTTTCGCGAGGATGAAGCCAGTATTAAGAATCACGAACCAGGAACAAAAGCAAATTCTGGCGTTAATCTTTAATTTGGGGTCACAAAGAACGCTGTATCTGGTACCGAATCGTCGATGCAGAGCAACATCATGATCTGAACATTGTGCACTGGCTGCCGCCAATTCCACCCCCTGCTCATACTCCAGGTCAGCAAATCTACATACTGCAGTCGCCCCGCCCACATGGACCTATCTCACATCAACTTCATCTACCCAACTCCCTTGGACAGTGTCCCCGTTTCCAACTCCCAATTCCCAGTGCATGATCGTGGTTCCCAGCCAACAAAAATCACCGCAACTCCACTGCAAGAACTCTGTCCAAACCCTAGCACAAAATGCATTGATCTCCAATTCCTCCAATTTTTGTGCAAGTGTCTCTCATATCAGACGTGGAAATTTAACGTCTACCCCCACCCGCTTCTAGCCACTTTAGAAGGAGAAACCTCATCGAAAATCATTGTCATGACCGGCAGATGAAGCAAAAGGAGTAACAAATACTGGCAACCCATACCTCAAGTCCGACTCCAGTCACCAACTCCGGCCAATTCCTGGAAGAACTTCTGGACGTGCCTTGCTCGTCTGATTCTCGACTCATCACACAATATTCACGAGTTCCACCTAATCATGATTTAGAAAAAACTGAACTCCACAGATGGCACAATGACGGCCTGTCTATCCACGCTCACGACACGAAATTCTTGCAAGCCACAGGTCTTGATCTACCTTTCAGCACGCAACCGTGCACCCTAAATTCACTGTGAAACTACTGCTGTAACGTGATTTTCGTAAAACAGAGTGATTGTTGAGAGTACAAGTGAAATAAACAAAAACAAACGGGCGCGCGCGCGCAAAATCTGAGGGTCGAGCTGAAAATGGGGTAAACAAACCCTAATGGCTAGAAAACCTTGGCATAGAAGTGGCACTGGGTGGACAGGGGACAGAGCATCATTTCTGGATGAAGGACGTTAGATCCTTGTGCCTTTATCTTCTTTCATTTGTTTACTAACACTCACTGTTCATCCTCATTTTGCGAACCAACATTAGGATTAGATGCAACCGAGTTAGCACGAAAAACAGAGTTTTCGATGAACTCGTCCTCTGGCTATCTTCTGGTACCATCATTCATTGGAAGACCTCAAAGCATTTTACTTAATGCAAACCATTCTACATTCTCACAGCATTATTTGTTGAACTGTAGATGTTGTCGCTTTGCTTTTTCTTTTTTAGTGAACAGTTGTTAATCCACTTTCTTCTATAATTTTATTCTTTTTTGTGTATGTAAAAGCTGAAAGTCTGTATCATTAATTAGTGAAGATTTCTTTTATGAAAGTCTATGTCACATCCTATTGATTCCTACATATAATCATGAATAGTAAATAATTGAGCATTCCGGAGAGGTCACTCTTAATATTAAATACATTGTGTATGTGTGTATATGTATATGAATGTATATATTAGTATAATAACATTTTATTGATCACATAATCATGTTTTAAATGTTGTAAACAATTGTTGTTCATGTCACAAAAAAATATTTGTTCATACCAGTAGTGACTATTTTGTATAGATGGTTTTCTTCACCGTGCATGCATGACTATGTAACTAATAACTTTTTAATTTTATTACAGTTCAAATGGATTCAGAATCCACTTGATGATACAATCATTATCAAAGGCTCTATTTTTGTTTTAGTTTTTTAAATTGGCTTACAAATTATTGTACTTAAGCATAACATATATAAAATATTTTTAGTAATATTATAAAGAGAATATTAAATCAACCCACCTAAATCCTAAATCAATCCATTACATGACTTTCAAATAATGACTATGCTGATGGTCTTGCACCTCATCTTTGCCATAGGTGTCTTTGCTTCTTTCTACCTTTAGTTGTGCGTTCATTTGTTACAGGTTTGTTAATCATTCTCCACAAGTCCGTTGCATTACACCTCAACTTAACTTTAACTTTCTTTGACTTCTTTTATCTTTAGCTGTTTGTTTTGATTAACTTAGACAAGGTCCTCATGCAACATGCAATAGATTAGTTACCTTCTTGTATTAAGTGAATATATCTTATAATAAAATATAATTTCTACCTCCATTAGAACAATTATTAATCATTTTATACATATTGGTTTAAAATTTAAGTTTGGCAATTTAATATTTCTCTAAAATAAGTGTATGTCTATTTTTAGAATAGTTTGAATAAATAAAAAGAATCATTTAATTGAGTACAGTTAGTAAACACCATCTTTTACCCCCCCCCCCTCCTTATCTATATACAAATATTTTTGCTCACTATCTTAAAAATCTCCTCCTAATTGATGAAGAAGTCCGTTATTTCTGTCCAAATGCAACTGAGATATCTTTTTCTCAGGTCCCGACCAATAACACATCAAAAATAGAAAAGTCATGGGTGCAGTGGAAGCTTCCACGGCATCAAGGCCTCGCCCCAAAACCTTAACATCCAAGGCATTGAAGCCCCGACTACCGAACAGGTGGCAGCACGTGATGAGCTGCTTCAGGCAAACCCTTGGCAAAGCGGGTCCAGCCAATACGGGGGGTTTCAGACGTGGATGGGGATCCCAGTCAAAGAGTTGGAAGGGAAATCGCGGGTCAGCTCCCCCTGTGCCTTGGAACTGAAGCCTTCTGGAACAGTAATGCCCACCTCCCGTTGTTGCTTCTTCTGAGAAGGCTGCCAGGAAGATGCCTAGAAGATGCCCCGTCTTTTGTGATGGATCTGAACCATGAGTTTTAAAGGAGTAAACAAATTTTAAAAGTTTAAAAAAGGTACATGGATATGTCGTCATCTGAATGCACAGTGTAAAATCCCTACAAAATTGAATCCACAACTTTAGAAAGTCTTTCTGTTTGTAAAAATATGGGGGAATCTTACCATGGGTGATTTTTTTATTTGTCACAAAAAAAAGACATGATGATAGTGGAAATATGGAATGAGGATTGTGGGATCTGTACACATACTTTAGTGTGAACAACTGAATCCAACATGACCACCATTCACAAAATTTCTAAAATAAAAAATACAATACACAAATAGAAAAAAGAGAAAACGAGAAAATAACAAACCCATCTTAAACCCTACATTGTATCCTAAACTGTAGGTGGTTTGGGGTCAAAGCTAAAGAAGTGTGTGTGTAATAGTAGGCATGTGGGGAGTGAGTTCCCCCAAATGAGGCACTGGAATGAGATCCCACCCCCTTATTGGGTACCCTTTCATGTCAGAGCTCTAGATACACCCAAATCCTCCTCCCTCACCCCCCATCTCTTTCCACCCACATCCATCCAAAGTCGTTCACATGATTATTCATCCACACAGTTTATTCATTCGTTAGCAGCGATGGCATAACCCATGAGCCCCACTTCTAGCAGCGCCTGCTTCTTTAGTGAACCCTCTTTTTTTCTTTCTGTTCTGTCATTCTGCGCTCCATTGCAACTTGAAACTGGGCAAAAAGATACTCAATCTTTGGCACATAAGAAGAAGAAGAAGAAGAAGAAAGTTCCAGATTGTTCCACCCACAATACAAACACCTGATTCATGATACCACCCTCCTCCTACTCTAGTATCCTTGGATGAGAGACATGCTTCCTTGATAACCTTACTCCAAAAAGTAAAGTATGAAAGATAAAGGAGAGAAGAAGAAACTATATATGTGTATATATATATATATATAGAGAGAGAGAGAGATGATGATGATGATGATGATTATGGTACATGTATGCTGTAATTTTTGGACAGGGGTGTTTTGCCAAAATAAAAAAGAATATATAAAGTATGTAAGTGATAAAAAGTTTTGAATGTATATTTAATAATGTCATACAATGATGTTGTTGATAAATAAATAGAAAAGCATGCAAAATAATTTTATGTGTATATTTAACTTTCTTTGTATAAATCATGCAATAAATTTAAGCACTGACATTATATTGGAGAGAAATTGCAGTATTAGTTGGTTAGGCATTACTATTTAAAGTGAATTGACATGATTTGTTTCAAAAATTCAAAATTCAAATTTTAAATATAAACAAATAATATACATACATAAACATATGTGTGTGATAGACATTAAAATCTCTATTTTAAATTTTTTGGTCACAACTTTTATATTTGTATTTCAATTGGCTAAAATATCAAAAAATTATTATTAAAGTATTTAGTATAATGTTAATTAGAAGGCCTTCAAAAATATTATTTTATAAAGTTATTAAAATATTTAACTAAAATATTAATTTTTGAGAGTAAAATAAATATAAAAAAAGATAAACACATCTTAAATCTTGTTAATTCAGCCTTTGAGATTATTTATTCTGTGGCTTACAATCCTTTTTGTGTCTTGTCATAGCCACATGGACATATTGTTAATTTCATCAAATACTTTTAATACTTTTTTATATTAATTATATTCTTTATTTTTTAAATATTTAATAATTGAAATGAAAAATACAACTCAATGTTATTTCTATTATTTTTATTACAATTGCATGTTCTCACAGAAGTAATGCACCTCATTTTATTCAAAAGACAATTTGTTTTTAAATCAAGGAATTCATTTAGGCTTAGTTAAACATTGATTTAGTTTTTGGAACTCTTCGTTGCCTAAAATTTATACCATCATGATATATATATTTCCAAAAAAAAAACACATACTTCAATAAACATGCATATGTTTTGTACAAACACTTTATAAAAAAAAGTGCAAAAAACAAACAGTGTGATTGTTTAAACTAAAAAATTGTGATGTTCTTTACTGACAGAAAAAGTCTTATTTTAGTGTATTATAACACAAATAAGAATATGTGGTACATCAGGACAATTATAATGTTGACAAGCATTGATAGAAATCAACATTGAATTAAGCTAATTTGTGTTCTAAATGACATAAATTTCAGTGAAAGAAATATTTATTTAATTTGAATATTAATTAATATGGTTCTTAATGCACAACACGTGTAAATTAAGTGAATAATTAATTCAATTCAATTCAATGTTTTTGAATGATTTGTATATCAAACTACAATCTGAGTATAACATTCTTATTATATATATATATATATATATATATTTGCAACTAACAAGGTTTTACTACTCTCAGTAACAAACATGTTAGTGTTGATTCTAAATGAATGCATCAACTTTCAACCTACAACCTTTTGGAATGATATACTAAAAATAAAAAAATAAAGATTGAATCTGTAATTTTAAAATTGATAATTTTTACATTATGCTCTTTTGTGATGTATACATGTATACATACACACACTTTTGTATGAATGATCATTGAGTTATGTTTTAAAGAACTTAAATATATATATATACATATATGTATATATAAACTTAAGTAAATAAGCTCTATAAGTGGTTATCATATTTAGTTGTTTAACTTGAGTATGTATACTATATCATATTTAATCAAAAAAAGTATATATATATATATATATATATATATTAATGATGATCATTGTTGCTTCTAAAAAAACTACTGTTAGAGAGAAAAGTATTGTTTTTAAATATTGAGGTTTTGGATTTTTTTCACTGTCCACAATCTTTTGAAATTTTTTAAATACTTTTAAAAAAGTCTAGTCAAAAAATCATTGTAAAGAGCTTCTACATGAATTTTGTGTTTTTGAAGCTTAGTAACAATACTTTTCAAAAACAGTTCTATATGTACATGAACATGCAAGTTATTTGTATTTTAGAAAAAGAAGGCATCAAAAATTATATATTTATAATTTTCAACATTAAAATAAGAAGTATGAAAAGAGACAAGATTCAGGCCACCTTCAATCTCATCAACTATTTTCTTAAACCATAATTACATTGTGATTTGCAAGTATTCATGCATTTTGATGTAACCATTCAAACATCTAATTTAACCTCATATTATAACAAAAAATCTTTATATACACATACATACATATTCATGTTAAAAAAAAAATGACCACTTTATTCTGAGCAAAGAATTAAATATGCTCAATCACAAATCTTATTATAATTTTTTCAATTACTCTTCCAATTAATTTGTTTATACTTTCAAATTCATTCAAATAACTAAAAAACGATACATAATTAGTAATATTCTTAACGTTATCACATGTTCACAATCAACATATTCAAATGCAGAAACCAAACAAAAAAGACTGTTTATTTGCAACCAAGGGTCGACGCTTGTGGATGAGCCTTTCCCACGGAGAGTGGCAAAGGATCTAAGGGGGTCCATTCAAGGAATTTGAGCCAAGGAGCACTCTAGCCCTAGAATTCAAAAACAATTCAAAGGGGGAGGGAAAGGGAGAAAGCGAGCGAGTAAGAGCGAGTGTGGAATCCAGATGTTGTGATGTGAGTTTCTAGAACAATCCAGACGATCGAACCACACCGTCGCTTCGTTGGCGGCTCCGTTTGACCAGGGGCCGGGTCTCCTTCCTCGCCACCTTCCTTACCCTCCGCATTCCTTCCCCTCCAAGTTGCTCGACCCCACCGACCCCCTGCTTCGGCGGGCTGGCGGACATACTCCATACATACGAACATTGATACTATACCAAGATACACTATACGGAGACACTAAGCTCCGTGAGCCTGAAATGCATGTCGTATACGGTTCCGCGGAATTGGGGGGGGGTGTGTGTGTGTGTGTGTGTGTGTGCGTGCGGAGAAAGGGGCTGCCAAAGACGTTGCGCGGCAGTATTAACGCCACCACAGATTGTAACACTGCTTCACAAAGACAAAGTGTGGGCGTGGAGTGGGGCATTGCGAGGCTCACACGGAGGTCGTGGTGCGGTGTTCGCCCAGGGCGATCGCTGCCTGCTGCCACGGCGCAATCACGACGCGCGGAGTGAGCTAAGCCAGCAGGTCGCCTTGCAATCTCATTCACCAATTTGGGTGACGTTTCTATTGAACGAACGGTGTTGGGAGTGGGGAGTTTGCCGAGGGCGAACGAAGAGTTTTCGTAGTGTCGGGGGTGCGTTAGTAGGAAGCCTGTTTTGGGTTGTGGGTTTCTTAGTCTTTTGGCCGTGGGAGAGGAGAGTGTGTGGCCTTGCGAGAGTTTGATTGCGGAGTTTGGTTTGGTGAGGAAAGAGTTGCATTGAGGGTTGCAAGGGGCGCAACGGCGAGGCTTGAGGGTTTCGGCGCTAGTGGGTGGTGTTCTTGGAACCAGTGGTTGGTGCGCAACTGGGGTTCCGGACTAGCGACGCACTGGTGAAGTTTGGCTGGAGGTGGTGGTGGAGTGATCGTACAGGGCATAAGTGGGAAGTGTTTTTGTTGGATAGAGGTAAGTTTTATGAGCGAGGAGAGTAGCCATGGGTAACTGTTGTGTCGGTTCGTCGACGAAGAATCCTAAGCAGAGACCCAACCCGTTTGCACAGGATGGTTATCAGACCAACTCACAAATTTTGAAGAACCAGCCGAAGTCCAGGATACTGGACAAGTATAATCTGGGCCGAGAGCTCGGGCGCGGAGAGTTTGGCATTACGTATTTATGCACAGATAAGGAGACAGGGGAAGTTTTCGCATGCAAATCTATCTCGAAGAAGAAGTTGAGGACTGCCGTGGATGTAGAGGATGTGCGACGAGAAGTCGCAATTATGAAACACTTGCCTGAGCATCCTAATATAGTTACTCTTAAGGGTGCTTACGAGGATAGCAATGCTGTGCACCTGGTCATGGAGCTGTGTGAAGGAGGGGAGCTCTTCGACCGCATCATTGCGCGGGGTCATTACACCGAGCGGGGTGCAGCGCAAGTGACACGCACCATTGTGGAGGTGGTGCAGGCTTGTCATAGAGAGGGAGTGATGCACCGAGACCTGAAGCCGGAGAATTTTCTGTTTGCGAACAAGGACGAGAACTCGCCGCTGAAGGCCATCGACTTTGGGCTCTCAGTGTTCTTCAAGCCAGGAGAGAGGTTCTCTGAGATTGTCGGAAGTCCGTACTACATGGCACCCGAAGTGTTAAAGAGGAATTATGGTCCGGAGGTCGACGTGTGGAGCGCCGGGGTGATTTTCTACATATTGCTGTGTGGGGTGCCCCCTTTCTGGGCGGAAACGGAGCAAGGTGTGGCGCAGGCGATTCTGCGGGGGGTATTGGACTTTAAGAGAGATCCATGGCCGAAAGTGTCCGATTCGGCAAAGTCTTTGGTACGGCACATGCTGGAGCCGGACCCGAAAGCCCGGTACAGTGCGCAGCAGGTGCTGGATCACCCCTGGTTGCAGAACGCGAAGAAGAATCCCAACGTGCCGCTGGACGCTGTGCGGTCGCGGTTGAAGCAGTTTTCGGCCATGAACAAGCTGAAGAAGAGGGCGCTGCAGGTGATTGCTGAGCACCTGGACGGGGAGGAGGTAGACGGGTTGAAGGAAATGTTCGAGAAGCTAGACAGCGACAAGACGGGAACCATCACATTTGAGAAATTAAAAATGGGGCTGATCGAAATCGGGTCTCAGCTGACGGAGCACGAAGTGAGGATGCTAATGGAAGCCGCGGACGTGGATGGGAACGGGAAGCTGGACTACGGGGAGTTCGTGGCAGCCACAGTGCATCTGCAACGTCTGGACGATGACGAGCACTTGCGAAGGGCGTTTGACTTTTTTGACGTCGATAGGAGTGGGTACATCGAGACGGAGGAGTTGAGGGAAGCTGTGGGAGAGCCGTTAAATGGATTTCCAAGTGAGACGGATGTGGTACATGCCGTTCTGTTGGAAGTTGACATCGACAAGGACGGGCGAATCAGTTACGAGGAATTTGCGACGATGATGCGAAGGGGTACCGATTGGAGGAAAGCCTCACGTCAGTATTCACGGGATCGCTTTAACAGCCTGAGCATGAGGCTGCTTAGAGACGGCTCATTGAATCCTGATAAAAGCGTGGCAGTGAGGTAGTTGGGATGAAGTACATCACAAATTTCCCCCTTCCGCAATATCAGCAATGACCGTCTAAAGATTTGGGAAGATGAGCCACTCGAGAAATGCTGAAGAGATTCAATTTCAGATTTTGTGCAGATTCTTTTGGACTTGTCTTTAGGTGTTTATTGAAGGATCATTGCCATTAGTTGATTGTAATTGGTGACGTGATTCCGAAGGCGGACATGGCTATCAGAATGCCTACTACCGAAGTTCCTTCGAGGTTCGGGAATTAACGAAGAATGCAATAGCGTTACTGCAGGGAGATTGTCAGCCATTCGGCAGTGTGGAGCAGGCTCAACCTGCCTGATTGACACTATTACTTGGTGCAGGAGGATCACATGAGGAATTTATATAAAGTAGGTTATCTTGTCGCTGCCAATATAGAAGATTCAGCACCATGTGATAACTTGGAGGAGATTTTTGGGTGGTAGCGCTGGATCATACACGGGAGCTTCGTATGCCTTCAATATCAAGAAAGCAGGTTTTAAAGTCAATCATTGATAGCAATTGAGTTTGTAGTAAACGCTTGGCTACTCGATAGTTTCGGGAATCAAGACGCGGCCCTAAAGAAATGCTGGGCAAAGATTGGAGGACAAGATGTAAATGAGGATTAATTGTGAGCTTTTTCGGTATGTTGACTGGGAGTTGGAGCTTCGGTGCTGTAATGCATTACTTACAGCATCTCTTGATGGCTTGCTCACTTCATGACCTATGAGTACTTAAGATCGATGCTGCGATCTATATGCTGTAACGGAAATGGATGTAGCCCCTTGGATTAGCTTTCACGATGTTGGAAAGGGGTAGCAATGCCAGCAAAAAGTACTAACTGAACGGCTTTACTGGTGTGTTAACTTAGCTCTCAACCTTTTATGTTTTTGAGTGCCTGTACATCGTAACTACAATGGACCTGTTTAGCTTGTTTTCGACTAAATGGTAATGGTTGGTTCATACCTCGTCCTGACATTCAGTGTTTCTGTTTCTGTTGCAGGTTTACTTCTAGGCGGAGGAGGATTATTGGTTTACAAGCTGTTACGTGCCTTGCCTGAGGGCTATATTTACGTTGTCAATATTCTTCTGATTGAGTAGCCCCTGTTTCAAGTTACTACACTGGTCCCCGTTGTCCTGTAAAATTATTCCTTAAATGGTATGGTGACAAGTATTCAGCATTAATATGAGATGAATGTTAAAGTCTTTGATACTACTTTGCACTCTTAGTGCAATGTTCCCCCCATAAAATGTGAAGAATGTATTGGTTGAAAACGCGATACCACTTTTCTCCAAATCACGGAAGAATTCACCATACATCTTTACAACAGACCATGTATCGCAGGCTGGTGTCTAAATCATTTCTACCACTAAAGAATGCGATACAAGCTGTTGCAATAAACATGAAGTTGCAGCTACATTGTGAACAGTCCCTCGACTAATGGGTATGCGTGTAAAGGGTTTAAATGCCTGAAGCTTCACACTGAGCTCCCGAGCTCTGCTTACATTAAGGTCACCGCACGCAGAATCCAAAGTCTATGCAAGGGCATGGGATGGCAGGTCTGCAGTTTCAGGTACAACCCATTTTTGAGCTTCAGATAAGGTCACCGTTCCGTGATTGAGTTATTTATCAGGGAATCACCGATCGGTTGATTTGTACGGTTATGTTGGGAAATTAAATTGGATAATGGAGGGAATTCCGGCATAGCACAAATACTGGTGAAAATCCAAGCAACCCCAAGATTAGGGCAGGTACTGAGGGGAAACCATAACATGCGGGCTAACGCTGTGTTATCTCAGGCCTCAGCTACCTGGATTTCATGAAATCTTAATAGAAAATTGTTGCACCTCTACTCTTCCTTTGGAGTCATTTTCCCCGGTTTGGTAAACGCAATTATCCTCTTGTCATGGTCAATAATTCTGAAGCAGTGATAATGTAGCTTTTCATCATTCAGTAGCTCTGGTACTCTATCCAGAATGGCATAGGCGTGGATTCTCTCGTAAGCATCAAGACGAGTCGTTTTCCTGGAAATTTTGGGTTTTTAGTACAAGATGTCACTGTTTATTTCACAATGTAGTCACCAATCATTCTAATAATAGTTTGGGATTAAAACCATGTTCGACTAATTAATTTAGAACAAGGTATCATCATCTCTGCGCTATTTGAATGATTGATAATGCACCTAATCTGTTTGACAGATGTGTAGAATAACGAGTACTAAGCTTCAGTACAACTATAATGCACACAAGACACTTTGTCAACAGGTGTTGGTGTCACAGCACTGAAACTTTCTGTCTTGGAAAAGGGGCCCAGATCGACACACGTGTTGTGATTTTTCTCAAAAAGAAAACCATTTTAATTTAGTCAATAGAAAGTGTGAAAAGAGAACCACTGTTCAGAGCTGAGAGATGGGTCTTCAACGTTGGGGCTGGAATATAGCGATAAGTCCCATTTCATTCCAGAGTATCTGCGACCTCAGGCACCAGTCTTCTCCACTTCCACAGTTCATTAGTACTAGGTGATAGTGTACCTCTCAACGCCATACTACCAAGGCTATGGTTCCATGTATCTACAAGCTGATGGTCCAACTCGGTACTCTGGGTACTTTGTCTGCTGAATTGTAAGTCGCGTCAACTTTTTATCCGCATGATCCAACGACTTTTGTTTGCATACTTCTGTAACGTGTGGTACTTCCCTCGGGACTCGAATTATTGTCGAATCTCAACTCTTGTCACTGCAACTTGGTTTGAATCTTGAGTCTCTCCAAAACTGACTAGAAATGCGATCAGATCGAGCTAAACCACAGCAGCTGAATCTCCAAAATACTCTGCTCCTGAGGCAACGAGAATCTCACCCAATAGCAAGACCAGGCACGTTCCTTTGCCTATAAATAACCACACGGGCAGTGCATTGCAGAAGTCGTCGATCCGAGACACTAGAAACGACCGAGAAGCTCTTGAAGGCACATCGCGTGTCCCTGGCATTGCCCTTCCTCCGACTTCGACATCGAGGACTGGTCGCACTAAGTGATAACCAAAGTGACGTAGAAATGTGTTAAAATGTGTTAAATTGTGTTAAATCTTGTTCCAAACTTTTTTGATTTAACACAATTTTACTTCACCTTGGTTATCACAGGTGACGCTCTTCTCTTCTAGTGTCGTGTCCAAAGCAAAGGAGGAATTTGGATCTAGACAATCGTGGCAGATGGAGCACTCAGATGCTGTTGCTGCATCGCTTCTCACATGATCCTGAACTGCGAAATGCATCAGGTCTTCGATCACGGCAAAAATATTTATCGTGCTGGCAAGCCCCTCAAGTTTACGACTCCATCTTTATGTCAGTATTCCTGCGTAGAGCTCCCATCTCGAGGTCTATGACGATGCGCAGTCAAATCCCGCTGCAGCTTTTTCCACCTGGTTGTGTGCAGATTGTGGGTTAATGCAAGATCTCTGCCTACACTACAACGCTTTGTATAAGTGTTGCGGTGTGTAGTTTTTAAAATAAATATATCAAATTACATGGAAATATTAAACAACAAATAAATTTGAATAAAAGAAAGATGTAAACTAAGGTAGTAGCTATGATTATGTTTGGTATTAGAATTAGAACTAAGAGAAAGATTTATACATATTTACATTTTCAAGTAATAAATGTATCACAATTAGAAGATTTATGGACTTTTGGACAATTTGCAAATACAATAAATTGGTTTTGGCAGCACAAATGCAATAATATGATTTGGGTTGGAAAAGCACTATTTGTTGCATTTGTGATACATGTCAAAATATACTTGTGTCACTAATAAAATGTGGCTACATGAATTTTTTTTTGACATTGCCATATGTATGTATGAAATCATGAATATACATTTGTTTAAAGGCAAATAAGCAAGTACATGAAAAACTTGTGAGGTTAGTCAATGATTATTGTGTGGCATTTCCAACACTTTATTAACCAACTTTACATTGCGCATTGTCATATCTATAAAACATATAAAAAAAGTTGTCATACTGGAAAAAAAACATCAAAAAGTTGATTATTAATAAGATTGCTGTCAAAGACCAAGTTCCATTGGTTTGATAGCACAAAAAAGTTCAAATACATTTCAAATAATGCAATCAAATTTAAATCTATAAATAAAACTCACATAATAATGATTTGAACATAAATGTAAATATGTTGAGAAAGGATGGTATCAAACAAAATTGAATCGATTAAAACTTTAAACTTTAAAATATAAATTTAAGATAGAAAAACAAATAAATTATGCAGATATTAGTATTATATTTAATGAGAGTAAATATTTTTTAAGACTTAATATATCATAAATTTAAAATTTAATATGAAATAATAATATATAATTTAGGCTATTTTAAAATATTAAAATATTAAAATATTATCTTCTATTTGTCATTATTGCTATGTTTTCTTAATTAATAAAATAAGATAATAATAATAATAATTATTATTACAAAAACCAAAATTTAGCTAATTTTTAATTATCACATCAAAATCTAAAAATTATTGGAAGAATATCATCTTAAAAAAATGTACATTATATATATATATATATATATATATATAATTTTAATACAATCAAAATTTATTAGATTTTTACTTAATTTTTATGAAAGATAAAATAAAATATATCCAACTCTAAAAGTAATGTGAATGATATAATGAAGTATTTGATAAGTACATTAATAAGCAATGAAAAAAATTAAGTCGAAGAAAAAAATTGGTCACTAAACTTTTATACCAAGGTTTGTTAACCAAGGTATATACCAAGGTTAAATAGAATTAACATTTAAGATATCAATAGATTCAAAAACAACCAAGACTGTGTTTCTTATTGGTGTAAGAGTCAAAGAATCAACAATGTGCAGGAGTGATCACATACAAGTATTGTTAATATTGATTTTTAATACTTTCTAGAATTGAATATAATTTAAGAAAAGTTTTATGATCTTTTAAAATATCTAATATAATTTAAATATTTATTGAAAGATAACAAAAGAGAATAATCTTAAAGAATATTGGAAATTTTAAACTTGGCCAATAAGTCATTGTACAAATTTTTTTTACAAAAAACTTGAATGGAAAACCTTATCAAAAGAAAATTGTTAAAAAAATAAAATAAGAATGTCATGAGATATTTATTGAAACCTCACAAAACGCTTCTATCTGTACAAACAATATAAAAGAAGTAAAAGTGAAATTATATTATTTTTTTTTTTCTTATTTAAAATTTTAATGTTTATTTGCATAGTCTTTTTAATTTTTTGTCTTACAAACTCTTACATACGGCTTGAATGCACAATTCAACGATTTTATGCAAAAGTATCAAAGGTGCATTCTTTTATTAAAAATAAGTAAATAAATCTTAATTATGTTTTTATTCTGTTCTAGGTTGCAAAATAAACAAATGTAAAATCATTTGCATTACAAATTTATTTTAGAATTATTCATTTTCATTTAGAAAAATATGTTTGGACTTGTCTTCCATATACCTGTTGGCTTACTACCACAATATGGTAGATTAATAGAATGACTGAATGATATTTCCAAAAAACAAAAACCTGTCGTGTAATGTCATGTGAAACCCAAGGTGACAAACAACTTCAAAAAAAATGTGAAGTTAAATCTAAGTAATTTCCTTGAATTTTAAATTAATGAAGTTGTAGAAGCAAGTATTGAATTTAAAGTTCAACCTTTTAAAAACATTTGCAAGAGATTTGGTTGAAATACCTAAGATTGACTATTCCAAGTTATGTTCATGGTCAAGTATTCTAGATTAAAAAAAACAAGTTTGAACAATCCAACATAATTTTTTTTGAAGAGAATATAATAATGTTTGTACAAGAATAAGAGTACAGATAATCAATGTAATTTTAATGGGATTTTCAAAAGAACTTTTAATATAAGAGCCATGTCATAGTATTTTGATTCAATAAAGATTTTCTTTCTAATAATAAGTGCGATCATCCAATTATGACCATCTAATGCAATTTGTAAGCTTGCTTCTATCTTGTTTTGTGAATCTCATATCTGAACAATAATAAATCTTCATCCTTTACAAACAACAGAAAAATTCTTCATAATGTTGATACAATATGTTAATTAAATGTTGCCATCTAAGCTAATAAAATCTTTGCATGTATATTTGAATCTAAAGTTTGTATGCAAAAAAGTGAATTTTTTCTACCATGGACCACTGGAAAAGTAATTTTTGTATGAATTTTAGATAGAATCTTACATTTTCTAGATCTGAAATGGAAAAATACAAAAAAGCCTTCCTTGATAATGTGCATAAAACGTGTGTTTTTATTATAAACAATTGTTTTCAAGGAGAATACAAAACACCAAGCTCATTTTCAACACAAAAAGAACATGAAATAGAAACAGAAGTAAGAATTTACACGTTCAAAGATGACACCCTGAATGTTTGTTCTTGGCAATGAATATTAAACTGATATTTGTTTCATTTTATTTCATTACTTTTAATAGATTCCAAGTTTTAATAACAAAAAAGGTTTGAAGGTGCAGAAAATCATTCTAGAAGATTAAAAAAATAGAAACCTTCTACGTAACAGCCACAATCATGGGGCACGACATATTTCTAGATCACACCCTCTATTTATTTATTTATTTATCAGAAAGAATTAATTCCAATTAATATTGCAAGGGATATGTCTGGCACATGCCGAGGCACGCGATGGGAGTCAAGGGAGGTGGCAAGTTCTGGACCATAATCCACCAAAGGGAAAAAGCAGCGACCACTTTACTAATCCTCGAGAACAAGATTCCATGCAGAATAGTCGTCTAGACTAGGCACCAGTTCCGACGCAGAATCGGCACCCTACTGAGTCGGGGGACAGGAACCCCTACGGTAACGGCAATAGGGGGTAACCGAGAGGGCCTTGATTCCACCCGGAACGGCGCGGGGCACTAGCGGCTCGGTGCGAAGGCCGAATGAGCAGCGAGCATGGCTGTCCTGGCTCTGGTTCACCTGCCAATCTTCAACGCTGGCCATGCACAGACACCCACCTCAAATTTCAGGGACCAAATCGTAAATCAAAGGCCACTTGCCCTTCTTCCCCTCCAATTTGAAACGTATCCTTCGTGGGTTGTTCCACATCGACAGGTTTGCACCCAGGATGCAGCTCAGCGCGTCTGAATTTGCTCACGAATCCCGTTGGGTTTCCTGCACCGGCTGTTGAGAGTAGTCCTGCGGAGTTCGCTATTGGGTGTTGTCGTTGAATTCAAGGTTTTCAGTGTTGCGTAATTAGCAGAGAAGAACAGGGGGTGGAAGAGAACGAGACGGTACGATACGATACGAGGAGCGCGAAGTGGGGTCTTCGTTTGAGAGGAGTGGAATCACTGCGTGTGTAATCGGCGGTTGTGGCCGTGGTTTTTGTTGGACGCAGCAGTTTCAGGTAATTCGGGTGGTTGTTGGATTTGGGTTCGGTGAATTATACAATATTGCTGTTATTATTATAATTTTTTTGTCTTTCTTTTTTCTCCTTGATTGGGATTTAGTGTGTGAGAGAATTCAATGGAAAGTGAACGTCGAAAGTCTCAGTGAAGTTTGAATTTCGTTGAGACCGGATGGTTTTGGGCTTGGGAAGTTCCTCGTTGATGTAGCTACAAGTGAGAGTGTGTGTTCCGTGGTTTAACCTCTAATCCTGCTTCACGTTCTTGGTCCACTAAGATAGTTTTCGATGTGTGAGGTCTGCAATGAGTCGGGCTAACTCTTGGGTGGGCGACATCCACGAACATCTCGGGAATGGAATACGCCATGGGCCATTGTAATTCGCAGCATTTGTATTCGACTTCGTCAGTTCCAGAATTCGCTTGATGAAAATCTGTGATAGAATTTCGAGTGGCTATGGCGGCTGCTAATGCATTTCATAACATTAGCCACGCACTTCTTTTTGGCATCTCACCGATTTTACAAAATCGCCCATGGTATGTCACCGGTGTGCTGCTTCTCATCTGAATAAATTTGTAGGTGGTGCATGTCCAGGTGATTGTTTCCAATAAAGGACCATCATGGTGGCACATGCAGCGGTTGGCGTTGCCATAGCGGTCACGTCGATCTCCAGCTCGAATTCTGTTTGGCTTGCAGAGTTCGAAAATTGTCGTGTGCGATTGTCCAATGCTAGGTCAGTCTACTGAACGGAGCACTATTTGTTCAGATCTGAGAATGCATGCTTCAAGTTTATATACTTATTGTGATTTGGCGGATATTAGGGCCGTTGCAGATACGATGAAGTGCATTAGTGGAAATTTGGATCCTGGAAAATGGAGAGAGAATCAGGTGAGTGAGTTTGCGTTCTGCGTTTCCTTGGACCAAATCAAAGAGAGAATGAATAATCTGTCTGGAGTGAGGGGGTTACGTAACTTTTTGAATTTGGATTTATCGGTCTCTGTAAGACATTTTGAGCTTCAGGGACGTTCAGGCAAAACCACACTGGATGCTGGTGGTTGACATCTTTATCATTAATACGGTAGATCCTGAGCATAACTACCCTGCGAAGAAAAGCCATGAAAGTGTGTGCGGATGTAATTTGCCCTTATCTGTTTGCTATTTGTGTGATTTGAAAGCAGAAAGTTTCAGTTGGTGCACTCAACTTGGCCCAGTGTCATTCGACTCGCCTTTTGCCATCTTCTGTCAAACAAATGGGATGCAGTCCTTTGGCTTTGTTGAGAGAGCACGATATTGCTGTGCGCCCACGGATGGGGCAGATTGAGAAAAAGTTGGAGTTGTTGTTGTCAGTTCAGACCAAATTAGAGGAAAGCGTAACGCCTCCTTCCAGGCAGAAGCAGGAGAGCGCTGAGAAAGATAACTTCTATGTGAACTGTGGATCTGCAATCCGGAATCTTAGACAGGAGATTCCCGCCTTATTTTACACAGACCTTAACTACGACATCTATAGGTATAACCTGCATGCTATGGTCGCGTGGAATAGTTAAATCATGGCAACTGGTCAATTAATGTTTACTGCGCGCATGTTTTTTTTTTTAATAGATGCTAAGTAGAGCCTTTTCAAAAATCAACTAATGGACTATTTGGTGGTCGTGTTTTAGTTGTTGGATTTAGCTGTATCAGTTCTGTCTTTGTAGCTGTTTACATGCTGGATTTATGTTAGACGTTCTTCTCCTCACTATAAACTTTGCCTCAATGTTTGTACAGAGAGGACATCACATTCAGTGATCCAATGAACACATTCTCGGGAATAGAGAATTACAAGACTCTATTCTGGGCACTTCGTTTCCATGGCCGGATCTTTTTCAAAGCTTTGTGGGTTGAAGTGATTCGAGTGTGGCAACCCTCTGACAAGGTAATAATGATTCGGTGGATAGTGCGGGGCGTTCCACGAATCCCTTGGGAGGCTCAAGGGCGGTTTGAGGGGACTTCTGAATACAAGTTGGACAAGGATGGGAAGATCTACGCGCATAAAGTTGATAATGTCATAATGAACTCGCCTCCAAAGTATGCACCTCGCTCAGTTATGGATCTTGTGCGGGGCGCTGCGACGCAGGGTGCTCCGACACCGACATATTATCATCAAATTGGTGTATTCTCCTATGTGCAGCAGTTCACCTGGATTCGTTTCTACTTGGCCTTGAGAAATACTCTTGCGGCCACCTCGTCAACTGAACCTTGTGATATTCTGCCAAATGCCAGCCTCAACCCTTAAAGTAGTTTAACCTATTTACATTATTTGTGAGCACGAGGATGTACTATATTGGAAAAGCAGTGGGTTAAGTACATATGATGATGAGCATGGTTTGAATTTGATGCACCACCACCCTCTAATTGGAGCAGCAGTGATAACCACATCACGAAAAGAGGCCTGGTGCCTAACTATTGTACTATGGTTCTTAGGGTTCTTAACTCGAACAGATGATTTTAAAAGAGCTTCCCACACTTTGGTTTGGCGAAGGTCAGTGAAGGAGTTGCCTTCTTGGGTAATTCCAAACCGCTGGAAAAGGATGTGGGTAGTCTCCGGCAGTTTAATAGTGCGCAAGCAAGCGGAGAGTTAAGCAAGGGGTTGCTGTGAACCCCTTCGAAGCGGCCGGTGTATTTCACTTGGGCCTGTGAGGATTTTACTGTCTTAGATATGAGATGTTTATAACAGAAGGATCATGCCATCTTTTATCCCCCCACGCCCCCCCCTCCCTTTTTTTTTTTTTTTTTTCAGTTTTCAAGGTTTTCAGACCATTTTTGAGTCCGGCAATTTGGAGCGGCTTGCTTCAGTAGTCTCGTAGCTTGTGAGTACCTACTGCTAGTGGTCCCTTGTGTTGCAAGCATACATGCTCCACTTTGTCCGAAAGTCTCCTGGTGGTTGTAAGATGTTTTCATGTTTAGGGTCGAAGGGAACTTGTTTTAGTATAATAGACGTGGCTTTATACCAGTTAGAAGATATCTCCTTGCGCTCTCAAATTTTGTGTGTGAAGATTAGCACGTGTGAATGGGATCACAACATGAAGTTTTAGAGACTTGAGAAACCATCTGTGAAATATTTATTCCCTCATATTCAACAGGCTATTTCAGTTGTTTGAATTAATTTTCTGTACTAATTTGCGAATTATCTTCCTATTCGGCACACTGGATGTCATTTGGCCTCAGCTGACGTACTTGTATTAGAACCTATTTCCCCTGGAGTGGTTTACTTTTCACCACTTTGTTTAAATTTAGATTGAAACATATTTCTAGATGGTTTCAAAAGTAGTGATATAATATCGTTCTACCTCGTCGATAGGCATTACCAGATGATTATATCGGCTTAGTGTACTTCATCCATATCTACGGTGCAATACTGCTCATAAAAACGATGAGTAAATATGGGATTACCGCAACACTTCAACTGGACATTGACTCGAACGAGTCAGGGTAATGCCTTGAACCGTTAGGGAGGATTTCCAAGCGAATCACGTTTGAAATGGTGAAAGTTTTAAAACGGTTCTGGTCGATAACTGTATCGATCAGATCAATGCTTTCCAGGAAGGATTCCTAGGTGGATCGAATGATAATACTTCATAGGTATTATCCATCAGAAGTTCTGGCGATTGTTCATCTTCCAAAGAAGCTGGGAATTGAATGGATCAAGTTAGGATCGCAGTCTTGAATATTGATGCGTTGTTGATTTGCGCTAGTGTTCTCATATTGTCACCTACCGTTTCCTAGGTGCTCGATCAGTCTGATGTGTTCTCCCATGGCCCCAGTTGGAACGGTACTGCAGATGCCAGCGGAATGCCGCCTGCGACCTCCACCAATAGATGGAGTGATCCCACAGATCACAGAACCAGTCCCCTCTAGCCCTTCTGTTTTGATCACATGGGAGCGATCTTCGATATACATCATTGATTCTCCCAGGTATGAATGGTACTAATTAACCCCAGCCGTGTGCTGTATTAGAGATACGCTATTTATCTTCATGGTTTATATTACAGGGTAGTTTTTGACCACTTAAGCAATGAGCTTCTGTGACCAGATATTTCAGTATCGATTCTTTGCACCATGTTCTCCAAAATTCAGAAGCACTCTTTGTCTCAGAAGTCATTACTATCTCAAGTTTGGATTTGCATCCTGATGCCGTGGCTGAGAACCAGAATAAATGTATATCCTCTGCTCTTAGAGCTGTGGAGTATATGCCAGCCAATTTAAGAAAGGTCTTTAGATCAAGAATTCCGTTTAATTTAAAATGGAGGAGATTACAGATATCGTGTGTTATGAGGAAAGAAGGAAAAGTCGTGCGCAACACTGGAATATCAGTAGTTTAACATTCACGAGTGGAAGCAAAAAGGCTGCAGCATCAGTCAAAGTAGACGAGAAGGTGGGAGCGGGAGTCCCAGAATACTGAAATAATGGGGAAGAAATAAGAGAAGCAGATGCAATGCGGACGGAAATAAGCTTTAGTGCACCCTCTATACATCCCTCTTCGGAAAAATAAAATTAAACAGTATTCCTGCATAGGAGTAATCGAAGGCATATGGCGATCGGTAGGGGAAATAAGACAGCTGCAACACAAGGAGCAATATCATGAAGGCACATGAACTAAGTCGGAAAGAATCTCTCTTGTTCACCGCTTCCCCATTCTGCAGTAATTGTGGTCATCCACGCCATTGAGGCAATGCTCTGCGCTCATCCACTCAAATAGGACTCATCGAGTGCCTGGAGCTGCAATTCAGAGATTAGACGCAGGAGGGATCTCTATGCAAGAAGATGACCGCTATCTCAATTTCTTGCGAAATCGGGGAGGCATTGCTATGGTGCGGATGCATGTTCATGTCCAGCTGCCGGATTAGAAAGGAGGAGCTAGACAGGAGTTGGAAAAGCGCTGTCCGGGATGGTGTTACAAAACCGAGTGAACAGGGTCTACTCCTGCGATGTCCAGAGCTATGCCTATTCACCTGATCTGTAGCCTGTCACCACCTACCTTGCCAACCGATCAGGCACAACGTGTCTTTTTGAAGTGGTGAATATGAGACTGATGGGCATGAAAGTGGCTGTTGCTGAAGCTCTTCTTCACCGAGGTGCTTTTCGTTGTGCATCGAAGATGGTGTCAGGTTTTAATCGTGACACCTTCACCACAAAAGCCTTGACCAGGAGCATACTCCAGTAGCCGCTCCAGTTCAAATTCAAGCGTCAAAACAAAGAAACCAGGTCGACAAACAACGAACCTCAAACCAAACCTAGTCACAAGACCCACAAATGTGAAGAGAGCCATCCTCTTGCAAAGGGTGCGCCACGAAATCAAGGCCCACTTCAGATTCCGAGGCCAGAAAGTGTCGAACGGCGTCCGCAGGCGAAATTTCTAGCAGGAGCTTGGGAAAACCGACCGGTGGGTCTCACGCAAATTGCTCGCGGAACAGGGTGTAGAATATTGGTGGCGGTATCCTGATACGGCACGTTGAATGGAGGAAGGAGAAGGAGAATGAGGAAGAGGAAGAATAGCAGGAGCTTGGAAAGATCTCTGACGCCGCGTCACAATCGCTATTCCCGAGGCAAGAACCTGCACCCGGTCCTCACGGCCGCCGACTTGGAGACCCGCGCTTATGTGGACTTCCGACCACTTTTCACAAATATTCAAACTGCCTCCTCATGTGTTCCGTTCGTCAACATGCCTGAATTCGCACGGGGTCCGCGAAGCTTCTGTTTCGAGTTTATTTTATTTATACGTGTATTCCATGATACTTCATGATAGACCATAATTGCATATTCAGATGTGAGATAATAATGTTAAAAGGAACGTTTTCATGTTAACAAAAAACGTTTCGGTTTCCAACAACAATATATACATATACAAACACATTCTTGCGTATATTACTGTATGATAAAACATTAGGCATAAAAATGTTTTCTTCATATCCAAAATAATGTACAAAACAATATTACATTTCGTTTGATAATCAATACTTTTACTATAAAACTCAGTGGCTCTCTCCATAATGCATTTTAATTCTTATAACCAAGACATGCTACTCCAAAAATCCTATAATCTTATAAACTATCTTCTCACTAACACATGCATCTTTCACTATCGTTAATTTTAATAAACATAAAATAAATAGACAAGCTTCTTCAATAATGTTAAATATCAGTCCAGTTTGCAATCAAAATTTTCTTTCTTTAAACAGTTGAGAACTTATCTTGGATCTACAAATAGGGAAACAAAAATATTTTCTTGTACACTACAATACTATCGTAAGATTCACAGAAATATTTACTGGATTATAAGCATATAAGACTCTAACATAACAAAGCATTTATCTCGGACTAAATTCAACACTTTGCAATCTCACATTTTTATAGCTTACTATTTTCAAAAATATGCATGTATATTAAAATTTGATAACTTCAAGTTCATCAAATTCAAACAATAGACATAATTTCAATGCAAATATATGCAATTAAAATAACATCTCTACAAACAAACACATTATATACTTACAAAAACTCACCAAGATGTCATTATTTCCACATTGTGGCACAATTACTTCTATAAACACATGAGATGTATGAACCTCCTTAGGTTGACTTGTAAACACAGATTTTCTCACCTTGCACAATAATTCAATGCTCACCACAAGTTCAAATCACTACCATGCTCACCAATAACAAATATTAAGGTAGAATTTGACTAAATAACAAAACCGCATACAAGTAAACAAACAAACAAACACACAAATCAATAAATTTGATCTCAGTGCCAAACTATTGTATTGGATGTCACAAATGTGTGCAAGTGAATTTGTGGCACACACATGCCAACTTCGGCAACTTACTTTTATTTCTCCTTTTACTTTCTGGATGCAATTCGGATGGCTTTCGCTCTAAGAAAATTCATCCGGATTTCATCCAGAAGTTCCAGCGTTCAGGAGTCGGGTAGATCGCGGTTGGGCCGATCCGGCATCTGGAAGAATGATCGAAACCGACAGCGATCGCACGCGATGGAGGACGAAACGAGTTCGTGTCGCGGAGTGGAAACAAGGTCTGGAGCCAGACTCTGCGTTGAATCCAGGGTGACCCACCATTCCATGCCCCGCATACGTCTCAGATAGTCTTCCACACTTCGCCGCAGTCGCGCCTGCTGACCGGAACCCGCGTCCCGATGGTGGGTCTCATATATAAAGAGGCAGACGAGGTCGGTCTTCCCATCTGTGATCGATCTTCCGCTCCTTGCGTTTTGTTCATCGTCGCATCGATTCTTCGACTGATTTAAAGAGGAGCTTGCCGTGCGGCCGATCGAGGAGCGACTTGGTGGATTGTTGGTTATTCCGCAACATCGTGCGTGGTGAAGGAGGTCTTGCCTTTCATGGTCAGCAGCGATCTCCGTCGTCGCACTGCGTGCGGTTTTGCTCAGGTTGACGTTAGCCTTGGCAAGCAGGAAGTTGGCGTGGAGCGCGGGATTGACTTGCTGCTCGTCTCCGGTGTGCGCTTGCTGCACAATTGTAGTGGTCGACAGTGGGAGTTCGACGTGGATTGAGGCCCAGCGCTTCGGCGCGTTGCGCAGCGCAAACTCAAAAGAATTCTCAGATATTGTGTTGAGTTCCGAGCGTCCGCTATGGCCGGTCAGTGGAAGGGGTTCGCCGAGGGTGGGCTGGCGTCCATGATTGCCGGCTTCGCCACGCACCCGCTCGACCTCGTGAAAGTGCGTATGCAGCTGCAAGGCGAGGTCGCATCCCCGCCTCTTGCCATCGCCCTCGCCGGAAGCCATGCTTCCTCCGGTAGTGTTCGACGACCTGGCCCGCTGGGTGTGGGGTTGGAAGTGGCAAGGTCAGAAGGCGTGCAAGCCCTGTACTCGGGTGTCTCGGCCACGCTCTTGCGGCAAGCCATGTACTCCTCCACCCGAATGGGCCTCTACGAATTTCTGAAAACCCAGTGGAGGGACGAGACCCAGGAAGGCTCGGGGCTCCCCCTGCACAAGAAGGTGGCCGCAGCTTTGGTTTCCGGAGCCACCGGTGCCGCGGTGGGGAACCCCGCTGATCTGGCGATGGTGCGGATGCAGGCCGACGGGAGGCTGCCTGTTCACGAAAGACGGAACTACACCTCCGTCGGAAACGCTCTGCTCCGGATGATCAAACAAGACGGCGTGCTGTCTCTGTGGACGGGCTCAGCCCCGACTGTGACCCGAGCAATGCTGGTGACTGCGGCGCAGCTGGCCACGTACGATCAGATCAAGGACACCATAGCCCAGAACCGCGTGGTGCCGGAGGGGCTGGCGACGCAGGTGGTGGCGAGCGTGGGAGCGGGAGTGCTGGCGTCCGTGGCGTCGAATCCCATCGACGTGGTGAAGACGAGAGTGATGAACATGAAAGTGGCCGCGGGCGAAGCTCCCCCCTACAAGGGCGCATTGGACTGTGCCGTCAAGACTGTGCGCTCTGAAGGGCCCATGGCTCTGTACAAGGGTTTCATTCCCACGGTGACTCGCCAGGGACCCTTCGCCATCGTCATGTTTCTGTCGTTGGAGCAGATCAAGCGCGTGCTGGAAGGTTGATATCCCGGACAATGACGACAACGCTTTTCAGTTTAGAATTCATGAAGCAATTTGAGGCAATTTTTTCCTCCACAGGGAGCAAGGGAACTCGTTGCGTTGCATCGAGGCACGATCAGAGTTAGAAAGGAAATAGGAACAATTTTTTGCAATGTCGACAAATTTTTTGCATCCTTCCCCGGAGGCCCCTCACTATTTTCCATTTAGCTATAAGAGCTTGCGAGGCACTGGGTGATAGAATCGTGGTTGATAACCTGTTCTACTTGAAAGCTGCAACTGCACCTTTGGACACAAATATATGTGAAACTTGGAGAAGTCAAGACTATTGCCTGTTAAACGTTGATACATTTCAATGAAGTGCAATTAGTGCTCTTTGGGTTGCAACTTTAGCAAATTGTAGGATTTTGTGAGCTGGAAGTATCATTTGTATTGTGTTGTGTGACAAGGCACAATCAGTTAAATCAATGAATCAATCACTTTGCATGGTATAATCATTTGAATGAAAAAGTTTGAGCAATTGAATGTTCTTCCAACAAACCCATGCAAATTCTAAAATGAGATGTTTTGTGCATAACATATTTAGATAAATATAAATTGAAGACAAGAAGAACAATTCATGAAAGTGAGCTTAGAGAATATTAGAGATAATTAAATTTAAAATAATAAATTGAATCAACTAAATTTAGTAATTTTAAACTTTGTAGAGTTGAGTTGGTAAATTGAGTCAATCCAATTGGTCAAATTGAGATTGTCACTTTGTTGGACAAGGTATTGAAGCCCAAGTAGGTTTTAAAGATACAATATTTAGATAGTAAGTAAGTAAGTAAGTAAGTAAGTAAGTAAGTAACAAAGCCAGCAAGCAAGCAAATAATAACAATAATAAAAGATTAGAAGACTTCTAATTGCCTCTTATATTATTTAATTAGATCAAATCTCCTAATATCATGCTTTGCATATTAAAAGAGTGAATCCTAAATACTACTTCAATACAATAATCCCTCTGTAACTCATTATTTTGTAACTCAATAACTTCTATTGCATGATATTATTTGCCTCCACCAAGTCTATTCTATGGTAGAAAATCAATGTTTCTATTATCTATTATCTGATACAATATCTTATATTTTGTTTCAACCATAACCTTTGATGTTTGAAAAGATTCAATCATATCATAAACTTCTTTTGAATGAATCTGTATAACTTTATCATCGTCACTTAATCCAATAGATGCAATCAATTCCAAAGGATCTTCCTATCCATTTTTTTTTATAAATACCAATAATCTTTTTATCATCTTCTAATATTTTTAATCCATATAATTATCTTTTAATAGGTTTTATATAATAAAGATAGGGCTAGGACTTTTGATTGCTTTGTGCAATTGGTGCAACATCTACAGTTGCAAATTTGACAATATTTGGTTTATTAGGTGAGCTAAGAGTACAAGAAATTTTGTAACAATCTAATAATGCGGCTAGGAGATATTTGCTCATTAATGCAAGGAGATACCAGAAGTTGGCAGTTTGAAGTTGTTTAGAGATTTTACAATATCTAGAGATCTATCAATCAAAAGAAGATGAAAATTGGCACAGTGTTAAAAAATGCAAAGACCAAGCTATATACTAAGTTTGAGGTAGAATTAATAGTTGGAAAAGGAGAAGTTGTTGCTGGCATATCTACATCAAACTTTGAGTAAGAGGCTGAGAGACACCAATGTAGAATTTTGGCATTATTTTATAATTTGTAAGTTGGATTGGGCTGAAATTTTTTGAGCATGTAGATGACTTATAGTGGTGTTTGTATGAAGAATTTTGTATCAAGTAGACAGTCAAATTAGGAGTTATAGCTTATTAAAGCTCACTAACTAGGATTAAGACTTGTAAAGAAAATCTAAGTTGCCTTATTATGAAGGTAACAAAGCAATTAGAGTTATGTATGGTTGAGATTAATAAAAAGAGTGTTTTGAGCACTTTATATTAGATTTAAATACTGTTGTATTGAAATTTGGATTGTATTCTTCTTATATGGAATAAAATCTATTAGGATTTCTTGCATTTTTATAAACACAACTTTACATTCTACAACCAAGTGCCTGGTGCATTTCCAAACCATACAACACATAATACGACATAAGTGGTGAATCTGACATGAAATTTTGGAGTGGAAGGTTGGAATTTATTTTAGTTATTTGGAGTTAATGGCACAAGAAAGTTAGAAGGTGGATTTTGGAATTATTGATGGAGCTTTGGATGGTGCGTCAAGTAGATCTTCAAGTAGAGCTTCAAGTAGATTTTTTTTTGGCGGACAAGGTATGTATTTAGATCCAAACACTGCAAATATATTTCAAGCTTTTACATTATTTATGCAACAACAATAAAGCAAGGATCGCAAGGAAGCTTTGGTAATCAAAGCACTACAAGCAATGGTTAACAAGGTTGATCAGTTTGATGGAAAGGACATCTCTAAATACTTAAGATGTTATATGTAGGAAATGGATTTGAATCGAGTCTTTGAAAAAGACATGATTTTATTATTTGAACTTGCTACAATGCCAGAGATAAGATAACACATGAAATCAATTATAGAACAATTTGAAAGCTCTGAGGAGAGATTCTTTCATGCCTTGAGAGATGAATATTTTTAGAAGACTCTGATTGGATCCCTAAGAAATCTTTTTTGGAATGGATTGAGCACCCTAACAAGAAATTACAAGCTACTAAATTATTAAGGGAGTTTGAAAGGCAGTATTCTCAGTTATCGAAAGTAGAAAAGATAACCTTAGAATCAAACAAGGTTGAATTATTTCTTCAAGCAGCAAATTGTCACGGACATAATATATAGATTGAAGTCTAAACAAGAAGTTCAAGAAGAACTTGGCAGGAACTGGATTAATCAGATGAGTACAAAAACAATACTAGAGAGGTGAGCTAGAGCTCCAAGGGATGTGTTCTCAAGACTGAAGAACTCTTCAGCCTCGACTCCAATATATATTCCTGCCTAGGAAGCTTCTCAAGCAGCTTCCTCCAACTAGGGAGCTTCTCAAGTAACTTCTACTAACTAGGAAGATATTAGAAGGCTCTGGAAGGTTCTAGAGAGTTCTAGGAAACTTCTAGAATGTTCTAGAAGGTTCTAACAAGTATGTCCTTGACACTAGAAAGATATTAGAAGGCTCTGGTAGGTTCTAGAGAGTTCTAGGAAACTTCTAGAATGTTCTAGAAGGTATCTAACAAGTATGTCCTTAACATCACCTTGTTCTCTAGCTTCAAGGTTTCCGAGAAGCCATTTGGGATGTATACTCACAAACTTGTCGCATAATCTCTGTAATATATTGTAATTGTCATCCACAAGGCAGATGATTCATGGGTCCTTGTAGCCACCGATAATGACCAATACCTTCTACTTGAGACCATGCTTGAACTTCTGTATCTTCATTGTGGAAACGACCTGAAAATATCGCTTCGCCACTACTTGCATCAGCTGGTTCAACTTCAAAGACAATTACAAGTGACTTGCTGCTTGGTATTCTTCGACGTCTTCTTGGCTCTTCTAATTCTTTGTCTCGAGGTCGACGTTGTGAGCTAGTCGATTGAGATGGTACCACTAGTACAGTATCTACATTCTTACTAGCGATATCTAAATACACCTTGATATTAGATATCTTAATACTATGAAACAACAAGTTATGTTATGATACAACGTGGATCCCTTTTCTATTTATTTCTCTAGAGAAGGCTTCATCTTCACACTTTGTTAATGATCAGCTTTTGATTTATTAGGACATCGTCGATGGAATTCCTATATCTTTCGTGACGCATTGATAAGATTTTTGATCGGTTCCCATGTTCTTTTATTAATATCGTAGCCGCTCCAATGCACAAAGTACTCTAATTTATTCTATCTTTGCCATGAATCTAGTATTCTTTCTACCTCATATTCTTCGTTGTTTTCAATTTCTATATTAGGTGGCAGATATTGCACTCTTCCAAGAAAAGACGATTCTCGATAAGGCTCTAACAGAGAAACATGAAAGACAGGGTGTACTTTCATAGCAGTTGGTAACTCTAAGCGGTACGCCACAGGATTGATCTGCTTCTAGATAACAAATGGTCCCAATCTCCGGTAGTCCAACTTATCACATGGCCGCTTGGTCTTGATATTCTGTCGAAGCAGCCATATTTTATCTCCAATCTTGAAATTAGGTGCGTGATTCCGAAATTAATCCGCGGATGCTTTGTAAGACTCTTGGACAATTTGCAATTGAAGCTTCAATGTGGTTTGAAGCTCCGATAGTTGCTGTACCAATCCTTCAGCTGTTGGGTTGCTATTCGCTGACGGACTCAATAGATCAAGCTTTGGATGGTACCCATAGTTAGAAAAGAATGGTGTTTTCTGAGTCGATCCATGAAGGGTGTTGTTATATGCAAACTCGGCTAGCGGTAGATATGCAATCCAATCATCTTGCTAATAGTTGATGCTGCATCGTAAATACTGTTTTAAAACTTGATTCACCCGTTCTGTTTGGCCGTCAGTTTGAGGATGGAATGCCGAAGAAAGTTTGATGTCCACCTTCAATATTTTAAAAAAAGATCTCCAAAACTTAATTACAAATTGGGTTCCTCAATCCGATACGATATCATCTAGTAGACCATGATATCGATACACATTATCAAGAAAGAGTCTTGCTGTATCTTTGCTTGATGATGTCTTCTTGTAAGGGATAAAATATGCCATCTTTGTAAGTCGATCCACCACAACAAAGATGCTGTCAAATGAATTCGATGGTAGCAGATCTGTAATAAAGTCCATGGAAACTGAAGACCATGGACGACACAGAATGGGCAATGGTTGTAGAAGTCCATAAGGGCAATGTCGAGGGTTCTTGGATCTTGAACAAATGTCACAAGAGAGGACGAAATCCTTCACATCCTTCCACATTTGGGGCCACCAAAAATCTCGGGAAATGAGCTCCAAGGTCTTGTTGAATCCGAAATGTCCCGCAGCTGGAAAGTCATGATGAGATAGAAGGACTCAAAGTCCTGCTGGTCCTTTTGGGATATACAGCCGCTCCTCAAAGTATAAGAGATCTCCTTCAACCTTGAACTTGTCATCATTGATACACTGCTTAATATCAAAGACTATTGAATCTTCAATGGTTGCAGCACGTTGTCGTACTGAAATTGCTTATAGTATGTAAAATCCACTCAAAAATCATAATATGTTTATAAATTTAGATATGTGTTAGAATGGTTAGTAAAATAAATTAAAGGGATTGATAGAAGAAACTTTATTTTATTTTATTTGTTTTGATTATGATATTTAAAAATTATAAGATCTAAATGATTAGTATGAAGCCTTGAGAGAAGGTGGGAGCCTAAGGATGAAAATATAAGCTAGTAGGAGGCTAATTGGGAGGGATGAAATGAAGGCATGGTTGGATGAAGGCAAGGAATGGGAAACTTCATCCCTATTGGTCGAATACCATGCCCAATGGGCTTTGAGGAGGCTGCCCGCGACCTTAACACGGGTTTCGGCAACTTCAAGGAAGCCATTAGAAAAACAAAGACTAGGATTGTAAAGTTTAGGATTTTGGGTACAATTTGTGTTCAAAAATTAGAGGATTTGGAGTTATGATAAAGAAGTTATAGCCATTTGAAGATAAGGTGTCAATATGAGACAAACTGTCACTCTTTTGAGAATTGGAGGAGTTCTATCAAAGCTTTTGGAGATCAAGAGGTGCGGCTAGAGAAAGGATTTCAAGATCTACACTTGATGTGAAAGAATTACTATCTTTGAAGTTTTAGAGAAGGAGTTATTGGAAGTCAAAGACAGCAGATTGAATTCCAAGCCAGTAAGTAGACCGTTTTGTTGATAGTGATGGGGTTTGCCATATCTTAAGTCTTTGGACGAATTTTTGTCTCAAAATTTCTAAGAAGATGTATTATTATTCTAAAAAGCTATATATCAAAATTTCATAGCATTTAGAATTTTAAATTGTAAGATATGAAGAATTTAGTACACAAGTGTTTGTAAACAAGGGTTTAAAGCTACTGCTAGGATTTTGGCGATATCTAAAGATCGATAATGAAACAACGGTTGAAATTTGTGGTGGTAGTTGTGAAGAATACTTCAGTACTCTATGTAAATATAGAGTAGATTTGGACAGTTGGATTAAAAGTTATGGATTATTGAAGTTCGGAAAAATTCCCTTCCTACAGGGGAATGAGGGTTTAGAGTATTTTGTTATGTTTTGAGTGGTTTGAGGAAATTAAGCTTATGTATTGGGTGTAATAGCCCTATGAAGATCTCTTTTATATAAACTTGGGGGTTTTTATTATACTTGAATCTTGCTTGAGTAATTAGTGGCAGCCAGAAGCCCAGCGCTTTCTTGAGGCAGATTCTCTCTACCCCGACAATGTACCAGGTTGAAGAAGTCAGCATCAATTAGCACCACAGCAGCACAAATCTTGAATTGCTCTGGCTTTAATAATGTCGTACACTGTTGATCAAGCGCTGCTTCTCCATTCTTCGGTGCAAGATATGATCTTTTTGATAAGGCATCGGATAGTCCTTGCTGATTTCCAGGCCGATAAGTAATAACGAAGTCAAATCTAGATAGCGACATATTCCATCGAGATTGACAACGGTTTAGAACCCGAGCTGACATGAAATATTTTAGATTCTTGTGATTCGTATATACGATCACCGGATGCGTAGCTCTTTCAAGGAAGTGACGCCACTCTTGAAAAGAATCCACTATAGCAAGGAGTTCCTTATCATGAATCTCGTAGTTGATCTCAACCGCAGAAAACTTTCGTAAATAGAATACAATTGGATGAAGCTTATTGTCAATGCACATCTGTGAAAGTACAGCTCCTAAAGCAAAATCCGAAGCATCGGTTTCCAAATAGAAAGCCTTTGCAAAGTTTGGGTGTACCAAGATTGGAGCCGTAGTAAATGCCGTTTTAAGATTTTGAAATGCTTTTTCTGCTAGAGGTCCCCATTTCAGCTTATCTTTACATATTAATCGAGTGAGTGGAGTAGCAACTTGAGAATAATTCTTGATGAAGATCCGATAGAAATTAGCAAAGCCGAGAAAACATTGTACATCTCTAACCGTCTTTGGAACTTCCCATGACACAATTACTTCCACCTTCTTAGGATCCATCTTCAAGCCTTCCGTAGTCGCAACAAATCCTAAAAACTCCATCTCAATTTGGTGAAATAAGCACTTCTCCAACTTGGCGTAGAATCCTCGCTCGCATAGTTTTTTGAATACCAAACGAACGTGCTTCTTATGCTCTTCTTCATTCTCAGAAAATATCAAGATATCATCCAGATAAATGACAACAAAATCATCTAGATATTCTCAAAAAATATCGTTCATCATGTGTTGAAAAACTGTCGGAGCATTGGTAAGACCAAATGGCATGACATTATATTCAAAATGACCATACCTTATACGAAAAGGTGTCTTCCATTCGTCTCCTTCTTTGATTCGCACAAGGTTGTAAGCTCCCCTTAGATCAATCTTTATAAAGATCTTTGTATGTCCAAGTTGTTCTAAAAGACTAGAGATCAAAGATAATGGATAGCGATTCTTCTTTGTCACCTTGTTGAGACCTCAATAGTCCACGCACATCCATAGTGAGCCATCTTTCTTCTTCACAAATAAGATTGGTGCCCCAGTTGGCGATTTTGAATGAAAAATGAAGTTCTTAGCTAGGTTCTTGTCAATGTATTTCCGCAACTCAACCAACTACGTCCGCAATAGGTTGTAGATTGGGCCAAAAGGCGGTTGTGCTCCTTCTTACAATTCTATGGCACAATCATATGGTCGATGTTCTGGTAGCATGTCAGCATTCTTCTTTTGGAACACGTCTTGAAAATCCTTGTATTGTTCCGGTATTCCTGCTGTTGAAATCTGCTCTCCACTAGTTGGAGCCGCATAAATGACCAATGGTGTGCCTTCTTTGCACGATCTTACAAACATTCTTGCTCCAATGAACAAGGATTTTTTGATTTGGGGTCTTCTTCCAGGCTTGTCCTCAGGTTGTTCTATGGAAAATGTTATCCTCCGCAACCTCCAATCTATAGATGGATTATATTTTTTCAACCAAGAAAGACCAAGAATAATAGGATTTGACGGGTGCTAATAATGTTGAAAATAATATAACTACTGTGGTCTTTAAACGTCACTTCTATAGGTTCTGATTCATGGGTGACACTACCAGATAATAAAGGTCGTCCATCTATTACTTCTACGTGAACAGGTTTGAATTTTTATACTAGGAGAATTTTGTGATGCTTAGCAAATTCTTGGTCTAAGAAACAAGCAGATGCTCCTGAATCTAATAAGGCTAAGGTTTTTAATTTTTCAGGACCAAAAGACAAAGGAATTGTAAAACAACGGGCAGGTTGAGTAGAAAGAGAGGAACTTAGTTTTGATTTGTCCAGCCGCACGGTTCCTATTGTGGCTGGGCATCCT